>VXAK01016461.1:1971-73377 GCA_013399435.1 Arenaria interpres
GCTTTTGTTTTTTAAATTTATTTAGCTTTTTCCTAAGGTCTACAGACAGTTCAAAGCTAAACCAAATTTCCAGCCTGCTTGAAAAGTCCAGAATTAAACATCAGTGATGAAGTACCAATATAAAAAGTTTTTTCCCTTATAGTGCCTTGTACAATCAAATCAACCCACTGTAGTTAATACCTAACTTAAAGACCATTGCAATGAAATATCCTTAAAAGCAAATATAGCCACAGAGTAAATATAACTGATTTCTGAATGACTTTAAAATTGCTGCAGTAAGAAGGATATGAGTATGTTCACAGCTGTGGGTGGGAATAAAAGAGATGACATCTGAAAGTCTCCTTCTACCTTATTTCTAGTTACGACAGAAAAAAAATTGCTATATGATCTGACATATTATAAGCCATAAAAGCCAAAGGTGAGAAAAGCTGAAGTGACCTGGAAGGAAAGCTTGGGCACCTTTAACAAGGTGATGATCTAACCAGTCACCCTGACATGGAACCCCAGAGTCAGAGAGCAGCCCTTCCTCCCCATGCAAAGTGCTTGTTCCCAGATCATCCAGAGAAAAAGCTGCTGATTCCTGATCTCCCACTTCTCGTATTAGTAACTTCAGGTGGAGTTAACATTTATTTGTACAGCTCTTTGGAAATGCAAAACACTGGAGAAGCGCTAAGTATTACTAAGACAAGCACAGCCTGACCTCTTCCCACTACCACAAAGGCCAATTGCTGCAGGGGAAATTCTCATCTTAATGTAGGTAGACCTGCAAGCGTGATTTCCATTTACATACGAATTTTGCATCTATAAATATATTAATATAACCAGTACTATGTCCTTCAGAAGGAACGAAAAAATCCTACATAAATTCTTATCTAGATAAAAAGAGAGTGTATTGCAGTAAGGTAAGGTTTTAAACTGTTTGGGGCAAAGCAAATGATGTTATAAATTACAGAGCCATCACTTCTTTAAAATGCAATCTCAATTATGGAATTATTTCATATCGTGTTAAATGACACATTTCTCTTAATGAACTGCCAGTCTCTGTTCACATGAATCTTTTTCTTTGCATATCAATATCTTTGTTCTGATTGATGAAGAATTCTTTCTTCTTTAATCCATATCTTTTCCAGTTATTCTCTAATTTCCACATAGCTGATCATTTCCTGTGTAAAATAAATCTGTGTAACTATTAACACATCCATGAAATCAACATTGTCGTAAAATTTGGCGTAATTTTCTCACATACATACAGGATGTCCTCTTAAATAAGGAAACATTAAACAAAATCATAATCGGACCAAGAAGGCAAAGACAGAGAGTACTACGAGATAAACTAAGATGGGTATATTTGAAAGCTTTACCATGACCATAGTAGTTGTTTTCCCCCATAACTGGCGTGTCTGAGACAAGCAAAGTAGCTGCAGAACAATAAAGTTCAGTATTTTAAATACAGGGGCTTGTAGCCACAGTAGTCAAAAGGCTATGGACTAAGGCTGTAACAGAAGCAAGATGTGTAGGAAGAGAAAATGTTCCCATATAAAACTTATAGGAGAACATCACCACATGACTGAATAAGGCTTTTTTCAATTAAAGAATCCCTTGTTATTATTGCCCAGATTTAAAATACATCTACAGATTCATCTGGATGAATGGATCTCTCTTGTACAGAGAGTTGATCACAATTCTCCATGGTTTTTGTGCAATTATCACATTAACAGCCTGGTCAACACTTAGGTGGGGAATACAAGACACAAGACAACAAATCATGATTCTGATATAACAAAAGATTAAAATCAGCACTGAGCTAGCTGCAGTAGAGGTGGCATCTAAATCCCATGTTTTTCTTAAGTACAAAACACCCAAACGGATTTTTCATCACAGTTGTTTTAATGGTGTCATAACCAACTTCCTTTATTGCCCTTAATGGATAATTAACATGTTTTCCTCCTATTTAAAGGCTCAATATAACTCTAACTTGTAACAATAGAAAACTGGATTGAACCCTAAGTAATCCGAGATGCGTTTAACAGGGGACTCATTTAGTGAATCACATTGATCTCCAGCTCCTTAATGGTTTAAAAAAAAAAATTTCAGCCAATAATCCTACACAGTGTTTCTCAGTGGGATGAGTTTAAGTTACAGTATCTACTTTAGTAATAGCTGAAAAGACTGGTATATTTAAAGAATTTTGTTGAAAAGCAATTAGTGAAGACTGACACAGACAAAAATTCAGTGTGTGGCTCTACTTTGTAGAGAGAAGTGCTTTTACTCTTTGTAGAGAGAAGTTAAAGTCTTAGTTGAAAGCAGAACCTCCCAGCTTTTGTGAATTGCTGTCTCCAGACAGTAAACCTGGGTGAAATTTGCTCTTTTCCAGAGACTATGAAACCCAACTCCTGCCCATGCAGTACTCTTCCTTCCCCCTTGCACTGCTGGCACTTGGAATTTCCTGCCACCTACAGATCCCTTCTCCCTCTTCACCCCAGATCTGGGCAAGATGAGAGAAGGTCACAAGCACAGCGTATGAAGCCAGGGGGGTGAGGGGAAGGAGGCAGCTTTAGCTACTCCCTTACAGCAGCCACGTATACAGTTAGAAACTAAGAAGGAAGATTTGGGGTTGGAGGGAAAGCAGATAACTACCACAGGAGCCTGCTGTGGTGCTCTGGGTCCACAGTACCCACAGACTTGCAGCCTACAACTTTAACCCTTCCTCCAAGAGAAAAGATTTGAAGGTCCCCATGCTACCTACCAGCCCTACCGCTAAGCTCTGGCCTCCCTCCTCCCGGATCTGGAGAGCAATGGGTACGGGAAGGGCTTTTCTCACTGACTCCGTAGTGTGCAGTGTGGTTATGCAAGGACAAATGCACACAATCTGCTCCGCTGCTCCAGGCCTCCAGCCCAGCTGCCACTCTGAACAGCATTATCAGCTTCTGTTCTCAACAGAAAACACCATATATACGGTTTATTACAGAAATAACTGTGTTTTATAAAGACCTACAAGCTAGCTCGGGTCTGAGCAGGTTGGGTTTCACTTTCCAGGTTCCCACTGCCTTTTTTTCAACTTACTCACTGATGTTGTCTTCATGTCTTGATATTTAACACAAATAGAGCTCTCAAAGAAACCCATTACTGACCTTCCTGGGGGTTATGAGAACAAATTCTTCAAATTTCAAAGGCTGCTACCAGAGGGGACGCAGCTGCACCTAGGGAAACAGCAACCTCTCACAGGAATACGGGAAAGAAATGCCATTTTCTTTCTCAGTTCAATTCAGACAGGGTGTTAGAGGGGTCTGTGGACCTACACTTGGGGTAAGCTGGTTCCCGTTATCAGCAGCAGCCTCTGACAACAAAAATCCAGACAGCTTCCACCATTTCTACAGCCCTGACAAAGCCCGCTGCTGAGGCAGCCAGAGCCTGCTGTGGGTCAGCTGCCTTGGAGGTGACCCAGGTAGCTCCAACAGCTCATCCTGAATGCCAGGCGGCCACAGTGGCATGGCCCACTGCTCCTCAAGCTTGCCTGAAGCCGGGAAGAGCAGAGGCAGCTACACAACCAGAGACGCTCTCAGAGGAGTTTTTGCAAACAATCCATCAAGCATCACTGACTACCAGTTCTTCAGGCACCATGGCAGCTCCTTACACCACCATCTTCAAGAACTGATACTCTGTGGAGCATTTACACACAAAACCACAGCAGATATCCATACCAGCAACCTTCTATGCTATCCCACCTTTCAGATGAATCTTATATGGTGCATTATAAAAAAATTCTTACTGTGAAAAAATAACTAGTTTTTTTCAAGTTGTCAACATATCTTCAATCATTTGAATAGTAAATTACAGCAACAGTCTTGTTCCTTGTGACATATCCCTGACGACGCCCAGAGAAATTTGTGGAAACATCCTCTTTAATACTTAGCTGCAGTTTTAAAATGCAAGTCCATTGAGTATAATTCTCCTTATTACAAACTTCAAGCCTCCTTGCGCCCGCTATCTATTACAAATCATGCTGTGTATCCAGAAGGATGCATGGCTCAATCACACTTACTTGATTCTTTCTTTTACTGCATCACAGGGCTTTATAATAACAGAACTCAGAAAGCTTAAGGCAGGACTTCCACCACAATGCAGACCTCTGCAGCTCCTTATTCATCCAAGGAGATCCCAAAAGACAACAAAAAGCTGACAGAAAAAGCTTCAGGGTCAGTGTTGTTTGGGAGAGTAACACAATAACATTTCCACGTAGATTCTTGTCCTGTTTTACTCTCCAAATCCCACTCCCACAGATGAGAAAGAGCAACTCTGACTGCAGGAACGAGCACTAAAGCTCCGAGTTCCTGGCACTCTTCCTCACTTACCTTGCCACACCAGAATTGGCTGTGGTGTTACCACAGTTCAAAGAGTTTTCTAAGGACCAAAACTAGCAAAAATCAGCGCAGAGAATAGGAGGGAAAGGGAAATGTCTATTCAAGTCTTCTTAAGAACAGTAATAACTATTAATAATAATAACAACCAACAGCAGCAGGAACAATAATAAAACAGCAAGTTTTCCTATCCTTGCAAACTATAGTCAAGCTAACAATACCTTTTAGACCTGCTGTTTCATACTTTGAAATCATATTTTGCACTTCTGCTTCTCAGGTACATGCACAGCATAGTCATACACTGTGTCCTGGAGCCATGGCAAAGGGAGAAGGTCAGTGTACACACTAAAAAGAATGTCGTCCCAATTGAAGGATGCGACTACACTGGAGGTACCTGAACTTAGAATAACCGCACAATCCAAAATAAAGACCAAACAGGTCTCCAAATTTCTCATCCACCCACTTTGTGCAGTTCACTTCTACTGCATCCTAGCAAAAAAGACAAATGGGAAAGGTAGCAACAGGGAAGTTTCATAAACAAGCAACCCCTGAAATACAACCCCCAGAAGCAGCTTGATCAGCTCACAGATAAAGCAGGACAAGGGTCCTACTAGTAATTTGACCAGCTTCTCTCAAAGCCTCAGAAACGCTACAACTGCCTCACACACTAGTTAAGTTTCAAAGTTTTAGTCTCTACACCTGTGTCCTGAGGATTTTCTCAATGCATCGAAAGGTGATGTCAAATGTGTCTAACCTCAAAAGCTATGCAAATTTTTTATCCAAAAAAATTCTAATAACTAGTATGACTACACATTTTTCAACCAAGAAAGCACAAAATTATTCTAACTAAAGGATATGTAAGAATAACCATACTATGATCAGACTCAAGGTCCACACTGTCCCTGGAAGAGTCAGAATATTAGGCTGTTAGTATGTGGGACAGAGAATAAGAAAAAAAGCACAGAAAGAGTAAATCTTTTTTGGGAAGTCCCGCACAGAAGGTGGGACCCATCTCCTACCTGATTGTTATCAGCTGTTTAGGGACTTATGTCCCTTAAGTATGATAGTCTGATGCAAACATCACTGACTAGCCAATCTTGATTTCTATCGGCATTCACAACAGCAAAGCGCCAATACCCAAGCACTGAAATGACGCATGGCATTGGTTACAATATGTAGCTCTTATAAACAAATAATTCTTGAACGACTGTTCAATATGAATACAAGTCACATATCTGCTTCCATAACCATTTTGCTTAGATTACTTATCACCTGATCGCAACTAACTCTTGAAAAAAAGACATTCTTAGTGTTCGATCTTTGAGTTCACGCTCCTATCCACCGCTGTACAGCCATTTGACATTCTTTACACTTAACAGAATAGAACAGACTATTGCAGTTGGACGGGACCTACAATAATCATTGAGTCCATCTGCCTGACCAATTCAGGGCTGACCAAGTTAAGGCATGTTATTAAGGGCATCGCCCAATTGCTTCTTGAACGCTGACAGACAGGGCACCAACCACCTCCCTAAGAAGCCTGTTGCAGTGTTTGACCACCCTCGCAGGAAAGAAATGCTCCTTAATGTCAAGTCTAAACCTCCCCAGTGCAGCTTGGAACCATTCCCACACCTATAAATAATAATAGATGCGTTTATTCTATAAACATATCTTTCTTTTAAACCTGTTTAGTGACTTTTCTAATCAAAGGCTGAAGGATCTTCTTTTTTTAACCCAATGCACATCCAAAGGCCAAACAAACGCATCTCCACACAGTGCAAAGAAAAACTGGAGTACCTACCAAGCAAAGGCTAAGGGACAGCTATACAGCCCAGTCTGTGTGGTAACTACCATCAAGAACAAGGTTCTATTGATTTAAGTTTGCAATTGCTTATGGTGTTACCCATTAAAGGTTTATAAGACTTTTTTTTCTACTCAACACAGACATATGTGCAGGCCAATATAAACAAACCCATAGACAGCCAAATTCACACTGCAGGATCAAAAGTAATTCTTGCACTTATTTAATCATTCCATAAGAATTCCTATATACTTTAATTTCCTCTGGAATTTTAATTAGACTGAAGAAAGAATGCAGGAATGGAGTTCAAGGACTATTTTTCATAGCAACAATTATTCAAGGTGTAGTCTCCTCTATTATATCTTTTCAAGAAAGCCATTTTTTATAGCTCATCCATTTTTAATTTGATAAAGCCTCTATGTTCTGTTCTCCCTTTTCAATTGACTGCTGAGTCTTCTCATAAATGTTCATTTCCTAGCAGCTACAGCACAATGAACAGAAAAGCAAACCACTGTTCATCTGAACAAAGACACTCCCCTACAGCGGAGTGTCTGTGTCTGGGAGCTGTGCTGTAGAAAAACACATGCCCACAGTTATTCACAGATTCCACTTCAGCCGCAGTGCAATGCCCTGGCAGGCATGAACAGCCTCGTTTATTCAAGAACCCCGATCTACTACAGCCTGCTTTTAAGTATTTGATATCCTACACTGAGGAGATTAAATAAGCTCGATGTCAAATGAAAAACTTTGGCCATGCTTTTGATTTTTTATAAACTTATGAAACCAAAATTTGAAGGTCTTGTCCTTAGAGAAGAAAAACCTTTGGTCTAGGATTTCATATTTATTGTGCTAGCAAGGTCAATCCTATCTCTGACAGAAACTGATTTCTTAATAGGTTCTCTCCTGTCTGGAGTGCACTCGAAAACAAAACACCCATCTCTCTCTAATTTCCATACTTCTCCTCATGTAATTAATCAAAAATACAGTCTAAACTGACTTCCTTCCCAAGTGCATTATTGCGATTGAGTCACTCGTGGAGACAAATATAAAGAGGACTGTATTTTACACCTTGTTTAAGAAGAGCCTGTCATACTGGGAAGGTGGAAGATGGGCTACAATGATACAGCATCTAAATAAGTAAATATGCACAGGGGTGCACACAGGCGTGCTCTCATTTCTCATGCCTCCGGTGAAAGAAGCCATGATCCTTTAGACTTTAACCTCATCAATTCTAATTTTTCATCTTTGTTCTCAGAAGATAAATTTACCCCATCTGGTTTTCAATTTTATGAGGTCATGAGCCATGAAAGAAAATATAGCTTTTAAAAAATGGAGGCATAGAATCTTCCCTCACTGTGTTAGAGCAGATCATGCAGATGTTTCTGTTAGGTCAGAACAAACTTGCAACTACAATATTACCCATTCACATGTCTACTACTGGGTATTTCTTTTTGGTCTCTAGTCACAAAATACACAAAGGTCAACCTTAAGCTGCCACCAACACAAAGCTGGGAAAATCCTGCCTTTGATGTCATCACTGGGATGTTTCGCCCAGTGCTGCAGTGGGGCAGTAACCTCACCAGAAGGGATGGTTACATTCCCTAATACAGCAGGGCAAAACCAAACATCCCACCCTTTCCTCTGAACCAGAGGGAGGTTAACATGTGTCCGAGCTGGGCACTTCACCAGTCGGTTTACACCTCCGGCAAAGCGTTTAACAGAGCTGCTCAAAGTCAGGGTTCTTTTGCTGTCTTAAAAACACAGCTGAGAAGTTTGCAGCTTCCCTCTCCTTATCCACAAAACCCATAGAGCTTCAGCATCATTGCCCCCCCCCAAAGCCCCCACACCATACAAACATTTTACACACAGAAGAGTTGGTAAGATCACATACAGAGTTTTTGGTATCCACCAAAGTTAGAGCACCACCATCGCAATTTCTTGAAGGAGTTAAAATATGGGGATACTTGCAAGTCAGACAAGTTAGTAGTGTTTTATACATGTAAATGACACAACAAAACTAGTCGTCTCAAACAGCATACCACCTTCGACAGAGGAATAACTCACATTTCACTACAAAAACACTTAATGATTCACCCACTTCGTGTATTTAAGAGATAAAACATCATAGTAAAACGGAACACTTTTTTTTAAAAAATATCTTTAAAACATTTATAGCATCTTCCAAGTTTTGAAAAACAGCAACAGAAAACAGTATGTAAAACGAGATAATAACTGTTTCTAATACTATTTCTCTAACTGCTTTACAATTCAAAGGCCAAACGAGTTCTTGTGGACTGTGTCCACCTAAAGTCCTGTTCCCTTCCTCATCATAGCAAATACACACTGAGCCGTTAATGCAGTAATGCTAATTAAAAGACAAAAAAAACATGACTACATTAACAGTGAAATTGCCAATTAGCACATCAGGCTCCCTTGTTACTGCTGCTGCAGGAAATGCAAAGCCTGATGTGGATAGCAGTCATCAAAATAAAAGACATTTTAAAAAAGCCAATAGGTCACATTTTCAGCTTACTTTAAAAGTTCTGCTGGGACCAGTAGCTGAGACCTGAGAAAGCTACTGAGAAAGAAAAATTCCTACAACATTTCGTAAAAACCACTAAAGAAAAATATTGCCATTTTCCACATCTGCATTCACAATGGTGCTCAGAAGAAAGAGTAGAAGAGTACTTGCCCCAGTGTAGCCAACAGAAAATAGGAAAAAAAAAAAAAAAAAATTAAAATTAAAAAACAGCAAAAAGGCTAACCTTTCAGTGGACAATCCCCCTGACTTTATACTCCACATAAAGCTTACCCATAAGGGACTAATGGATATTGAAAGCAGTCCAGGTGATCCTAGCTTCCTTTATTCTTTAGAAGTCATATTTATTTTTGTGTCCTTCAGTCTCCTTCAATGACCACTTTATGAAAGTTAATCCAGATCTCCACAACCTTAGAGCTGCTTCCATAAAGCGATTATACTCTTCATAGAGTCTGTATTTCCTCGGGTGTCTCTCTATTTTTTTTTCTTTCTTTTTAAAGGTTTTGAATTCTAACTCAGAGGTCTCATGGTAAATAAAATTGAAATACTTCCAGTATTATCTTCCTGGTGAGAACTGGAGTATATATTTGTTTTTCACTTGCTCCCTTTTAATCAAGCATTTTGTTGACCATAATAAATTTCTTCGCTCAGGAGAAAAATGTGCAATTATCTACAATGAAGAAGGTGTGTCTAAGGAATAGGGTTGGGGGGAAGAAAAATCAATGGAACCATCTGTCTGACATTCCTACAACATTATAAGAGACTTGTAATTAACTGCTTGCCTACCAAAGTCTGCCAGCTTTAACTCCCCCGTGTCACTGATCAGAAGATTCTGTGGTTTCAGGTCCCTGTGCAAAATGTAACGCTGGTGGATGTAAGACAGTCCTCGCAGCAACTGAAATAAAAATAACTGAAAAAGAGGGGGACAAAAAATGACCTCTGTTAATATTTTGCATATAACCACAGGTGATTTCTTCACAATATGCAGGGTGCTTGCAAATTGTGGTAACATTGTGTCAGAATTCCTCCCAAACTGGCGTAATTCCCTCCCAAATTTAAAGCAATGAAATTTCCATCTAGAACATATGTACTAACCCCAGCCTCCGAGCCCTACTGTATCATAGATTCAATTTGCCTGCTTTAAAAAGAACAGGAGCAATACAACCATGTGCAGAAGGCTCAATTTCTACCAAATTATAATTATATTCCATTTACCCATATGGCCTTAGAGATTAGGTGGTAGCCTGAAGACAGATGTGCATCTCCACTAATTATAGGGAACAACAGTAGAGGGTGGATAGGGATGGGGAGATAAGGCTGGGGGATGGGACACTGGAGCTAAAACAAAGAAGACATTAGTATTGTAACCATAATGCCTGTGTACCCAAGGAAATCTGCAAGTGTCATAGGCTTTTTCCTTCAAAGTTGTTTTTTTTTTAATTGGAGTTGCTTATGTATTTTTCATTAGGAAATAACAATTCTCACAGAACCTAAAGATGATTTTTGAAACCTAATTATAATAGACTTGGAGGTAAATTTAGACAGGAACCAATTCATCCCCCATGTTTCTTTTAATCCTTCACTGGACTCTACAAATGCTTTCCCTAGAGCTAAGCGTTGATATTGTGCATTTTTGTAATTTACATTTACAAACAGAGAGCTGGACGATGGAAATTGTTTGTCCTCCCCTTTTCATCTCCTCTAATATCGTTCTCCTGCATTCTTACTGGCACCTGCTGTGAGGGGCTGTAAGTGTCACCCTCACGGGTTTTGTCAATACAAAGGGTGAACAATCATTTCCCAGGAGTTTTCTTCCTAGTTTTGAAAAATCTCCCCAAATATACAGACCCTTTCTATTGCCTGAAATATTTTAAGAAATACTAGTTTCCAAGGGAGAACACAACAAGCCTTTGCAAAGCCTAATACGGAGGATTCAAGAATGGGCCCTCTTTCTCTCAGCTCGGGAGCCGATCAAACGTGCTCCGTCAGGAGATGTGGAAACCACACCAAAGATTCGGGAAAAGTCAACCCGGGCACATGAGAATTTCAAATTAACTTGCAGCACAAGCATCCTATTTAGTGATTGCTGAAGTGAGGAGACATTATAAAAGGGGTTACAAAATCTTATTATAGAAGAGAATAAAGGCTGACATGAAAGAAACAGAAATGTCATGTTACTGAAGTTGAAATGAATTTAATTGCATTTCATTTTTTCCCTGAGTGCAGACACAATACACTGTATGTTTAGCTATTTAGCCAGGGCACAAAGAGCCGTATCAATCAACTTCTTGCCAGGGCTGCGTCTAACAACGTGCGGAGGAAACCTAAGCGCAAACTGCAGAAATGAAAGAATAGCAGAAAAGTCATAAGTAACATGCACAGTCCTTTTTGAATTGTGGTTAAAATGTAACTCATGGTACACAAAAACTATTTCAATACGGGCTGAAAGCAGAAACAGCTTTCATCACAGCCTTAAAATATAAACTAAATTTTATTAAATGCCTTAAAATTAGTGGGTTTTTAATAAAAAGATGGAGAAAATATTCAGTTTGCTAGGCTTAATCAATGGTATTTAACTTCAAACACTATTTTTAAATATGCAAAGATATTTCAATTATCATGTTATGTTACAGCACTGTAATCTTTAGAACTCAAAACATATTTATTAATGTGGGCTTTCATTTGGCTTTAATGCAAAGAATTGAGTGATTTGACACAACTTCCTAAGAAAATAAAATAAAATAAAATAATAATTTCCCAGCTAAACAGAATAAATGCATACTCTTGAGGACAGCTTTGGAATATAGTTTTATTCCAAACTTGTAGACACGTTGTACTCATCAAGTACTTTCACAAAGGTCAATTAGTTGACTCACCTACACGGTATCAATTACTTCCTCCTTGGAGGAAGATCATGAAAAAGAAGGAGAAAAAAATATCTCTGACTTTATTACAGGGTAAACTCAGCCACTGCTTTTTTGACTTCTCTTTTCTCTTTCCTCTTTTTCTTTGGCAATATTAAATGTGAAAAGATTTAAGTAAAAAAATGAGCTTAACACCTGGCAGTAGAGCATTCTGCAAAACACAGGCCCTTCGGGATTCCTTAGGAAGAGACAACAGTAGAAGAGTCTCTCCATTCCCAAGGGTTCCCCACTCCATAAAAAGAAAAGACGAATCAGAAAGAATCATTTCTGCTGCCTCAGGAAACACTTCTGCCTTCTTACAGTCACGTTCCCTCCCCTGTCTTTGAGGAAAGCCCTCTCCAAGAAACCCTTTCCCTTCAACACTATCTGCATTACCTTCACAAGGACAGAAATGAATGCCAGACGAGGTATCATCACCTCATACCCATAGACCCCCTCTGAAACCAGCATAGCACCTATCATGGTCACACTTTGATCTTCCTTGCTCCTTCCTCCAGCTTCCTCAATTATGATCACCGTGAAACCTCAGTCTGGGGACTCTGCGGTGGGTTTTGAACAAGCAACTGAAATGCATTTCCCCAAGGCCACAGGATGGCAGCCCTGTGGACCAAAGCACAACTCTAAAAGGAGTCAATGGCAAATTCCATATGCATTTCAATGGGTTGGTTGTGAGGGTAGAAACGATACAGAGTCATGGTTCTTGAGCTTTCATGTTAGTAATATTAATTTTTGCGTGGTCACACACAAGGCTGCGTAAGTGTCAAGTAACCCGTAATAAACAAACAAGGACATCACTCGTGTACAGTTTGTAGCTTATTAGTAAGAACAGAGGTTTTGGTGATAAAACGAAAGACTCACAAAATGACAAGGGTCATTGTGATTAAGAGTTGGAAAAGACAGAAAAGAGGAATGGTATTTGTCTCTAGAAGTCAGGTTTTCAGCAAGGCTTAACATTAGGAGTCTAACAGTTATGTAGCTCTCACTTTAATGAGCAACGTATTTTAAATGGAAGAATTTTTGGTGTCAGTGAGAAAAATGCATGCAGGTCAAAGTTAATTTGGGGTTTATGGACTGTGATATTAAAAGAATATTAGCAGTTCTTAAAACTTACAGGAAAAAGGAGTCAAGTCCACAAAAACGTTAGCACCCAGACAGTCTTTCAAGAGTGAGGCCTGGGTAGCGACTTGAGCTACATGTAACATTTGACCAAACGCCTGTTTAAACCAATTACATTTTCTGAGAGACCTGCCAGCTGCCTGGATCAACAGCCCTGCTTTCATGGTGTTTTCCATGAGCCTGGGTCCATGTACAACCTAGTCCGTTACACACACACATCTAACATTCGGCAAGATGGCTCGTGTGCCACGGAACACTTTACTATCTTGTTGGCCTCTGAATGTCACATAGGATCTTGAGCTTTTCCCATCCAAATGAACTTAAAAACTAAACACTGACACAGGTCATCCAAAACACATCTAACCAGTGGGAGTGATGGGAGTTAACACTTCCTGACTTAGGTTCAGGAAAGCTCTGATGAATCTAATGATAACGGATGCTCATCATGTACAGGCGATCTGTGTAGAAGTGCTCAGATGACTGCAGACAATTGTTCTCCATTCCCAAAGATGGTAGAGAGTTTCTGGCAAAGGATATTGGGATAAATGAAAAGCAGAAAGAAATTCATAACATGCCCAGACAGATTCTCAAGAAAACGCACTATTTCCCCACAGTGTCTGCTGAGGCATCAAGGACCTCAATGCCAAGAAGGATGCTGCCCAAGAGAACAGATTAATGCAGCCTGTGGGGGGCTTTACAAAATCAGGAACTGTCTTTCTCTGATGGTACAGAAGGATTTCTGAATTATTTCCTGCATTTGAGCTCCCTCGTCACATGTTGCATTGTGGGAACAAAGGACCTCTCCCTAGATACAGAAGTAGGAAGCTACATGGAACCTTTTGGTCTATAGGAGATGCACATAACTCTTGGCTCTCCTCTCTCTGCAGCAAGGGGACTGCAAATGGAGCTGAGGTAACCTGGACCAGGAGTTCACATCAGTTCAGAAAAAAGCTGAAAGCAAGATTGGATTAATGTGCCGGTCCTTCTGCAAGCTCATATTGCTGTATTAGCATAGTTACTTTTGAAAAGTGATACACAATACTGCACAAGCTTTATTATCACTCATCACTGATAACACAAATGCTCCTGCTTGCCATATATATCAAAGCACACCAGCTGGGCATCACGTAATCATCTGAATCCCCCTTGTGTGTATTCAGCATCAATCGATATCGCATTCAGTCTTAACAGGCCATCAAATGTAAAAATATCAGCAAAAGAAACCCAACCCAGAACACCTCACCTCATGCTTGCGACCAGTGCACTTCTCCCTGTCATCCAGAGGATATTACAGGCTTCTGTCAATTACTGGCTACTTACAAAGGCACAAAGGGGTAATAAATCCCCACAGTACTATCTCACAGCCTTGGAAATAAACACAACCCAACAGAACGCTCAGTTACATTTGGGTTTACCAGATTGATTGGGAGTTTTAGATGTACTTGTTTTAAACCATGCACATAAGTAAAAACTACCTGCTAATCTGTATCAGCGCAGAAGCAATGAGAAATGTCTCTGTGTGACTTCTGCTAGGCTGTCAAAAGCTCATCAAGCACAATCTTTTTTATCACTGTAAGTTTGCTATTCTTTTCGCTCCTCACCACCAGGATAATACCCACAAGATAAAATTCAACTTTTCATGTCTAACAGTGTCCTGGGGAAATACTGAACTTTTTAGGTCAAAGCTTTGAGGACTCTCTAGCTTAAATTGTCAGAAGAAATTCCAGGAACAAAGTGTTGGCTCGAAATAAATTTGCATCCCTAGGAATAGAGGATCCTATCTGAATAAAAAAATATTAGTCATTTGAATCAGTGTGATTTTCATGATCATAATAAGCTTTATCTCAATAAAGGGTTCCCCTATCTGACCTCCCTGGAACCAACTGCATTCTCTCCAAAAGAATTCTAAAATAATTCACTCCAAAATGCATTTATAAAGGTTTCTAACTTGCTCCTGCATTCTTTACCCAAGAGTCTTACCAGAGACAATGTCACACAGAAATGCACAGAATTACAGCCACTGGGAAGGCACACACTCTCATTGCTTTAAAAAAGATACAGGTTTTTCCACTTATTTGCAGCAGAACTGCATAGTAAAGAGATTGGCAAGTGTTAATTTGCTAACTTCTATTCTCTTTAATGTTATTTTAATAATTTTTTGTCCCCTCTGGGTACTACTACAGCCATTTGCAATGAGGAAAGTGTGCTTAATTAACTAAGCATAAAGACACTCCCTTATGATCAGTTATACTCGTCTACTAATGTTCAATAAGTGGAAGACTCTCTTAGGTTTTTTCTCCTGAATGGCAAAAGTATAAATAAATTCAATTCAATTAAATCTCCTTTTCTACCTTTCACAAATTCACTTCCATTCTGAACCAGGTCATAGTGGCAACTGATGTCTCACCCATTTTAAAGACAGTGGAAAAAGTGTTTTCTTCATCCCTACAATATTTACATTTTTTTTTGCCATATGTGAATCCTGTGGATCACACAGACAATAAATTACACAGGCACACATGAGGTATGAATGTGACATACTTCTAGCATGAATTTTAACACACTGATAAAGATTCTGTGTTTACTGCTCACAGTTGTGCATATTATCAAATCATTACTTTAAGTGACAAGACTGTCACAGTGAAATGCTGATGCCATATTTAATGTCTGATAACTAAAAAGTCTAATTTAAATAATCAATTCTCAATGCCGTGTGTAAAAGACAACCTTAATTTGGCACAACATTATTCTGCCTGCTGTACACCTGCTTGTTTGCTGAACGAGGAATGAAAAATAGCAACTTCTCAACCACATTAAACAGCAGCGCTTCCTCCTTAGCATATCTGTTGAAATAATATTTTATTTCAACTCGACATCAGCAGCATCACTAATTTCAGCGAGAAGGAGAGAGATTTCAAAAGCATGACATTAGTTAGATTTGCTTCCAGACCGATAAAAATTTAAAGGACCACCATAGCAGGTATTTACCTTAGAGTAAAAGAGTGTTTTCTCCGATCTCCAGTGAGTCAATACAGTAGGTGAAACAAGACACAAAAATCCATCATAGCTGGATATGTTATCATGGTTTAATTTCCCAGTTTCTGTATACCCGAGTCTGTGGCAGTCAATCTTTTGGTCAGACTCCTCTATTTACACACAGGCACTCACATGCCACAGCTTCCCCGACACCACGTAATCACACCTTTGTCACACATGGCTGCAGGACTGGCTGTGAAATTCTACACTCGTCTCCCACAGAAAAGAGGACCACAAACAGCCTTCCACACCACAAACCTTTATACAATCACACGATGGAAAGAAAATAGGAGGGAGGTCTACATCAATACCACAGCTGTAACCCAAAACCCAACACATTCTTATCATACTTTTCAGATACTATGCTTTCCTAACAAGCATCTGGTTTTGTATCTTACTAATAATGAGTGGAGCTACCACTTAGCAAGAGCCAGTATGCAATGCTCTGCTGCTGCCAAAGTTGAAGTTCAAGTGCAGTGAGCTTCACCTGGCCGGGAGACAGGAGCTGCCTGACCCTCCCACATTCCGCTCGTGTCCCTCCCCTTCGTGCTTCACATTATTCTAAAGCTGTCATCGGTTCAATGGTAAATATTTATGTTTACAAAAGACATCAGATGACAACTGCCCTATGGCTTTGACTCAATTATTAATTTTCACATTAGTCATTAAGCGCCAAAATTATTCAGCTCACAAAACCAGATTCAACTTTAAAAACTGCAAGCACTAGTTAAAGGCAGTGCTGTCAGTACTGCAGTGTGGAGATGAATAAATTAATACAAGTGATTCAGTGCCAGAGAATTCTGGTAATATCAGATAACACTCACTATATTTCAACATTTTCAATTCAATGTGCACTTCATCTTCTTTAGGAGGTCAATAATAAATCCAATATTTTTGTCATATCTGACCTGACATTTTTAGTTGTCTTTTTTTTTTTTTTAACTTAAGAGTGCTATAAAGTGGACTGATCTCTTCTTGAGCGTTTAGCCCAGAAAAATATTGCACCATCCCATTATGTTTCAATAGTTCCTATTAATTACATTTCTTTTAAACTATTTTTGCAGAACTGTAAAGACTAAATTAGTTACTTTTTCTGCTTTTTTTTCCCCTGAAACTCAACCATATTTTGTACATATTTTTCAAGACCCGCCTGGATGCAGTCCTGAGGAACATGCTCTAGCTCTGGGCAATCCTGCTTTGGCAGGGGAGTTGGACTAGCTGATCTCTATGGTCCCTTCCAACTCCAAAAAAATTCAGTGAAATTCAGTGAGATTATTGTCCATCCTAGGAAACAATGCCCAAATTCCACTCCAGACTTTGCCACATACCTTACATGGGATCTTGGCAGTCAACTGTTTTCTCTGACCCAGTATTACGGTAATAAAACACATTTTTAAAGGTTGTGGTGGGGGTAGGGCTTAGTTGGTTGAGGTTTTCCTTCCAAAATATCCATCAGTTATGCATAGAAGACTGCTCTGCCTTGCCTCGTAGGAACAGGGAAGGCTTAGAATTGAGATGGGTAGGAGCTGAAGCCTTGAAGGCTCCTGGGAGAAGGCTGAATACTCCTGTTCCCTGTAATGCAAAGTTCAACACGAGGGCCTGCCTATTTCTTATCACTTTTTGGCCCTGGCAAGAGAAAAGATGCCGAGGGAGAAGAACAAATCAGAGCAGCAATATTAGATCGAATAAGAACAGACTAGACGTTCTTCTCCCTCTGCTCACAGTCAATAATAGAAGCCTTCCAAGTTGTCTGAAGTAAAAGATTTCAAGAGTGATTAAGAGACGGAGACAGTTTTTTTCTGGTTGACAACCATGTTGTCATTCTGGCTGGTGTTGCGCGGATTGAGGAACAATGGGTCACAGGCAAGTGCCTTTTTATTTTGTCTAAGATCTACTTTTGAAGTCAAATGCTCATACAAGTAAATATTACCTCTAAAACTGCAAGTAGAGGAAAAAAGACAGAAAAAAATGAGGATGCTTTTCCCCAAAGACTACAGCCATTCAATGCAGCATCGCTAATTAAAAAGTAAACCAGTTTCCATTAGCAGATTTATTTTTAAGGCGGGAATGCAAACAAGCAATGCAGGCATGACAGATGAAGCCTGTGCTCCACTTGTTCCACCAGTAATAGGAGTTACAGAAAATGGACTCAACTATAAAATACATGCATCAAAACATAAAGATGTATTTACTTGCATTACTGAGACTGTAATAATATGGATTAAAAGATACAGACAAAATAAAGATGATAGTTTAAAGGTTAAAAAAAGTTAAGAATAGCTACATTTTCACAGGACATGCTGAAATGCACAAAAAAGACACTTAAAAATTAAGTTATGAATTTACTAAACAAGAACCATTTATGGACAGCTGCAAACAAAGGCTCAGGAGAACCAAGAAGGTAAGTCAAAAGGCTGGTTGAGAAAGCCCTGTACCAGACAGAAAGGAACACAAATCAGAATGAAGATCATCACGAAAAAAACCCCTGTCAGCCATTAGAGTTCCTGCTGTAGGAAGCAATCCAGACGTTTCAACTCAGAATCCAAGAAGTACCAACTATCTCTAAAGGCAGCAACAGCTGTAGAAGAGAAAGCCAGGAGTACAGATTTCAGTGGTCCAGGCCAGGAGGAGCAGCACAGTGAGAGTCAGGAGGAAGTCTTGTACCCCACTTTGCCACAGCCACATTTTAGAGCTTGGCAAGCACCACGCGGTACGCCCCTACAAATCAGATCTCAGCTTCAACAAGGCTGCAGCAGCAGCTCCCAACAGAAGCATAATTATAAGTGGGACCAAGATTTATTGCTTGCCTTCAGTTTTGGAAGTGAGAAAGATGTCTTCAAAACAAGAGAAGAGAAGGCTGTGCCTACTAATAACCAATTACATTTTCTCTCTGCATCTCTAGCTATAATACCAAACACAGTATATTAATATAGAGTTATAAATAACTAGTAGATATGCAGGCTGGTTAGTTACCAAAGCTGTATACAATTCTGTATTGGAGCTAACAGAGTTCAGAGAATATCTGAATTGAAACAACTGCTTTCTGCTAATTTCGCTTACAGCTGATAAAAGATGTTGCAGACACCTAACCATATTTATGTCAGCAGGATACTTGGTTTAACATTCCCTGGGATAGGTATTTCAAAACCAACTTCAGATAATAACAACATCTCAGCTTCACACGCAGATGCTTTGGAGGGTTTAAAACCTGGTGTTATTTGTATGACTTGGGCCTCCATACATGAATTAGAAAATTCTGAAATCATTCTGTCTGAATACATATGTACCACTAAAAATGCTAAATATGCCTAATATTTTAGGTAGTAATAGTCTTTGTTTGCTTGAACATACTTTCCCAAGACTCCTAAAACTGCCAATTGAGATATTTTTCTTCATAATTCCACATACTTGCAATATTCTGCTTGCTCTTTACTTAAAGTATTTAACTGACAGTAAATAGACTATTTGAAACCACATAAAGGCAATGTCAAACACAACACCCAAGGGGACAGCAATATATGTGTCCGTCACAGTAATTTGGATTTTATTCTGTTTACAATTCTTCATCTAAAAGCAAGCCTGAGGGAACACTCATTGTCTTCACTTTGTAAATACAGTGAAAATTCAGAAATATAATTAGGCTGAAGATGTTCTATAGAAACCAAAACGTAAGTAAATAATGGCTTTGCTTCTGCATTCCTGTAGAGCACTGTTTTACAGGAACTACTGTATAATATTCTTTGGAAAAAGAAAGATGTGTGATTATGTGGGTTTGCATTTATAATAACTGGCAACAAAGCCAGAAAGGAATATCCATCAGTAGGCAATATTTTCCTTGAGAACCAAATTAAAAGGCAGGGTGTCTTTTGTCATACTGGGAGAGCATCAATGGCTCAATCCCGCAGGCTAGCCCCAGAGAGCCGAGACTAATTTATTGCTACTGGAATGTAATTGCTGAAATCGAAGTTTTTTAAAATGGACTTAGGGATCACACAACCAGTGATTCTGAACAAACACTGTCTAAAAGTCTTACTGAAAGTGAAATTCCTGAAGGACCAATAGCAAGAAGGAGCTGGCAGGGAGAGACGGCTAATTACCATGGCTCAGCTCAACCCTTAAAAATCAGCTGTAGCTCCACACAGACAACTCTGTCCAGAACCTAAACTAAAACAGGTGGCAAAGTCTCAGAACCAGATTTCCGTAAGTCGACAAACTGAGTATAGTGCAACAAAGCACTGGGATATTATGTAGTAACCATCCTCCCTCCTCGGTAAGGAGAGAAGAACATGAGCTTTTTGTTTCGCTTGCTGGTGAAGGTCTGGGCGCTGTCAGCGTGTGTGACTGGGCTCCCGTCCTCCCAGCTGAGGAAACCCCTCTGTCGCGTGAAGCAGGCGTTTTTCACTCATGTCTTTGAGAGCAGGTATTTCGCTGAAAAACCCCAGGCAGGCTGCTTCAGTTTTTAAGTGGCAGGAGCTCAAATCATCATGCTAGCTTTGAATAATTACTGCATGAATTAAGGCTAGCCTTAGTTGCTGGCCTGGCAAGAGAGTCTACTAAATATATCGAATCAATTTTCATTAATATTATTCAACAGATTAAAAAGAATTTCAATAATCCAATGGGATTGCTCATCATAGGAGGGTCGTTTCATCTGCTCCAGCTTCCCAATGTCTTTCCTCTTTTTTTCCCAGTTTCCTTTTTATTAATAATCCGTCTGGACTTTAAAAAGCTTTAACTAGCAGCACATCAGGACTCTACACTTGGCTACTCAAAAGAATATTTCTAATGTGTCCATAAGGATCAGAAGCCTTGCCGAGCACTGCTGTTAGATGGTGAAGACAGCCACAGGAATACATGCAGCAATATTTAACAGGGAAATGCTGCTGCTGCTGCAGCTCCCTCCGCAGCTCCTGTTGTAAAAGACGGGTATCTCTCTGATCAGCAGTGACGCATCACCGAGCCCGACTCGCCCCTCGAAGACAAGCTCGCTGAGCCCTCACACAGTCAAGGAGAAGTACGGTTGTGTGAATCACCATGTCCTCTCAGTGGCGCACAATTCCAGCTACAATGACTACTGCGTGTTAGATCCTCAGTCAGACGGCACCGCGGCCCTGGAGGGACCTTACAGACCTGGAGCAGCACAAAGAGTTTTCAAGGCCAGTCTTAGTTTATCCCAGACCTTAGAGAGCCAAATGTAAAAGTATCCACGCAGGGAAATGAAACACAAACTCATTCTTTTAACAAGCGCATTCAGCACAGGGAACTCGGCTTGGGAAACTGAGGAGTGAAGAAAACCTACAAGTTTTGGTGGTTGAAAAGCAGGTCCCACCTCTCCCACCGTCAGCCGTTCCAAAGCGCTGCGCTCCCGGAGGCTCTGCCAGGCTGGCACCAGGGAGAGCCCTGGGCTGTGCCTGCCCACACCAGTGCAATGTCCGAGTGACAGCCTTACATTACAAGGATGCTATCTTGCAGTGCACATCACATGTTTTCAAAAAGAATTTTTTTTTTTTTTTTTCAGTTTGGCCAAATACACGCAGAAAGGAAGAATTTTTCTGATTTCTTTTTTTTTTGGATGGCAGCCATTCTCATCTAGCTCCTATGCTGTAGATGCCACTTTTAAGTGAAAAAACACATAAAATTAATAAATCTACATTATACAACTGGTTGATGTACAACAATGATCAGCTATTAGGAAAAAAAATTATTTCTTCTCAAAATATTTTCTTTTCTTACACCAAACAGGCCTTTGAGTTTTCCAGGAAAGAGAGATCTATTTTTTTTCCATTAACTTCTCAATTTCAAGAAACTAAATACTGGAATAAAGCTCTCAGCATGACAAGTGAAGATTTAAACACTTCCAAAGTGGAACAACAATAGGACTGATGTCAAAGTGCAAGGTGAGTGTAACAAATATTATCTGGGTGATCTACCTACACACACAACACACTCTGCATGTCCGACCGGCTTCCATTTGATGCTGAAGTAATTTGGCTGACTTCCCAGAAAATAACTGGATCAAGTCTCTACCAATCTATTTTTCCATTAAATCCTGCTAATAAAGTCCCTCCTTCCTGCACGATGATTCTCAGTATCTACCTTAGAAGGAAAAAATTTTACAAAACTGTAATCAGCTATGAAAATGCTTCATCAAAATAAGTGAGCAAAAAGATCAGGGAAGATTTTATATGCTCAGCTAATGTATATATTCAGCTAACATAACTCCTTACAGCTCCCTCAAGCTCACTGACCCTCCAATGGCTCCCAGCACCGACAGCCTGCAGCGTGTTTACTGAGGGGCTTGGGGCAGCATCGACTTCAGAGCAAATGCTGGAATGGAGGGGAGGCGTTACCGACACTGTAACGGCATTCACTCATGCAGTCTGGCTCTCAATGGGTTTTACAGACTTCACAATTTCTTTTGTGGGAATGTTCCAGTAACTGCATTTTTAGTTATTTTGTAAGAAAAAATATTTTAAAATATAGTTCATATGCTAATCAGTTTCCCTTTAGCTAATAATCAGTTTCTATGGAACAAGTGACATGACATTTTGCACAAAGCTACCGTTACTGTGTTTGTTTTGAACGTGTGCTCTTTTTGACTCTTACCTTCACATTTTCTGGATGAAGCCCTCCAGGGTGTTTGTCCATGTACTGACATAAATCAGTGTGCTAAAAGAAAGTCAGATGGAAAAAAGTGTATTAATATCTGTATGACTGCAGCAATAAATATCCTTCTAAATAGGAGTGAACAGAACAAATGGAAAATAAGGAGATTTTTCAGGCACACATGCACACACACACACCTGTACCTTTACATTCCATTTTATTTAACAACCTTGGTAACTGATACAAATATTCACCAAACTTAAATTATTTTTTCTTAACATCCTGTATATAGTAAATTAATTATTTGAATTTTAGTATCATTTTATACCTTGTGAGGACGATATCACCATCAACACCGTAAAGGTAATATCTGGAGGGAAGAGAAGATCCTAAAAGGAGAACCTCAAATGCTACTCTCATCATTCACATTAACATTGCCTGTTAAATATAATTTTATGGTGATTCTCGATTAAGATGGGTTAATGGTTTAGAAAAATACATCTGAAAGGTATTGCATATCAGAGTACTGAATGATACTTTCCAGCTCAAACAGAAACATACCTTTATGCACATATGCAGTCATTAATTACAGATACTTTAGAAAACCACTGAAGACTCAAAACTTTCAGTTTTAACTTCAGCTGCCTATATTCCCTGCAAATGTACCATAAAATCTCTTCAGAAAATAAGCAGGCTTGCAACGTATACATTAATATTATTTTTAATTAATAATTATTTATTGCTTTTACAACGGAAACATTATTTTCTCTGAATTTGTCTTCACTTTCCTACCAGTCTGCAGCACACTCTCAGTGAAGTGGCATGTTACTTCTCTGATCTGCCTGCACAACTCAGCTCCTCAATTACGTTCAGAATAAACAAAGCAAAAATAGGCCCTAGATTAACCATCAAAAACTCAGAGACTGACTCTGCCTTCCACACTTGGTTTCTGAACACATCTGGCAAAAATGATCCAGCATTCCTTGAAAAGCTACCTGGCAATACCTGCCTGACTTACACCCCCAGTGAGTATCAGCAGTTTTCGAGGTGGGAGTTTTGGACAAAAGCTGCCTTCCCCATGGCGGAACGATTGCTCCGGGCAGCACTTCCAAGCCCAGGAGCCATTCTCTCGTGCTCTTTTGCAGAGTCACACGGACACACAGGAAAGTTCACATCTTCTTAGACACAAAACCCGTGCTAGCCACAACTGCTCTGTATCATCTTCTCTTTTGAAGTCATAAACCATGAAAACACACCAAGCGCATAGAATTAACACTGCAATGACATGAGCTGCACGGGTTGATTAGGTTGTGCACGAGCACACCTCTTTTCAGGAACTCTTACCCGGCTTCAGGAGAAGCCTTGGCTGCAGGAAATCACTTGAGTCCCACAATGAACAGTGTGAGTCTCACAAGGGCAGAGGGCTGCTCAGACAGGCAAAACACACTACATACAACACAACACAGCTTCTTCCAAAACACAGGCTACAGCGAGCAATACTTCCATCAATAGTTAACACATCAGTGACTGCATTTACAAAGAAAATGAAAAAATACGCCTCTACCAGTGGATAGTTATTGTCAGTGAAGCGCATTTTTCATCGAGTCAATGTTTAGCTTAAGGACTTACTCCTAGTTTCTGTAAAATCTTTAACCGCTTCACGTTTGTATTCCTGTTCTGTTCTCCCAGTTAGTTTTCTGGGACTGTATCAACAAGCCATGCCAAAAATGGACCACTCATCCTTCCGCACGCATCCCTGCATGACTCACTTTTGCCTTGTTTTACTGTCCCAACACCAAGGACATACACTTGAACTAAGTCACCTGCTAACGTTGTCAAATGTTTGTTTGGAAAAACTGACAGTGACTACCAACCCTGGCACAAGAGATTGCCTCTGCAAAATATCGACCGAAAACGCTATTACTATAGGTGATGTCAACCTTTGCGACTGATGTCAAATAAGAAGGTTGGGCAATTCCCCCTGTTTTAATGGGTTATCTCCTATTGCACAGAAATGGCAGCCTGATGGAGTAACACGTTCTCTCCTATAACTTCAATAAAAATGATGATAGCTCCTGCAGTTTAATGAAAGGCCTGAAATTTCCCTTCAGAAAGCCTGGCAGGGTGACCAGGGCAGTGCTGTCCCATGCCCATCATGGCACCTCGGACACCCGGCATGGCCCGAGCATGGCACGCTCCCTCGCCTTAGGTACCTGAAGGAGGAGGAGCTTCATTTCCCCACAGTTCAGTCTTCAGTCTTCTTTGTGGATGACAGATAAACTGGTATGTGGGAAACTTACTGCCGCCTTCTATTTCTCAGATTTGCAACTAGTCAGCCAACAGAAACAAGACCAGAGGAAGACAAACTCAATGCAGCTTCTGAAGATCCCGTCCCTGAAGCCCCAGCCCCCAGCTGCCCACCCAGCTGCACCTTCCTAGTCACCAAAAGCTTTGTAAAAATAACCTCTTTAGAGTCACGTCACTAGGAAAAGCAGCAAGTCATCTTCTTGTTTCCAATATACTTGTCATGAATTTCTAGGATATCTCCATTTTCTTCTACATATATTTCAGTTATTATTTGGATGCACTTCCTCCATACATGAACATCAACAATGATCCTCTTTGTGTTATGCATCATTTGCCTCTTCTTCCTGCCCGGAAGACCAGGATGACTGGTAGGCTGGTTCAACCTTCTGCATCAGCAGTTCTCTCCTTCAAAAACCGATTGCTTGCATCTACCTACAATTCAATGTAAGCAGCAATTCTACAGAGTCCTGGACACCTTACACAGTCAATTGCGCAGCAGTCTTTTGGCATTTACTTTTTCCCCACACACACGCTACACATACAGAGAAACTTCATCCATCCAGTAAACAGAAATGGAAAGCCTTCTCTGTTCAAATCTTTTGGGTATCTGCCCTCATAAAACTGTTAGAGTCCTTCTCCTAAAAAGGAACTGAACACTGTAGTACCAACTGGGAAAGCAACTAATAAAGATACAGTACACTGTTCCTCACTTCAAAAAAAAAAAAAAAAGGCAGGGGTAAAGCAAAGGCAGCATCAGCTGCTCTTCTCTTCCCAAGGTACGGACTCGGTGCACTCCGAATTAAACACTAGCACAGCCAGGACAGCCGGCAGGGCTGCAGGGGCGGCTATTGCTAAACCCGTCCTCCCTTTTGGCAGGCAAGTGTCTGCTCCAGTTCCCGTGTGCTCAAACTGACATTGAAGAAGACAACATGAATGCACGTTTCAGAAAAGCATTAAAAGAAAACAGAGAGCAAACTGGATGAAAGTAGTTTTCTAACAGTATTCCATGAAACTGGTACCATATAGATGAATGGAGTCTTTTTCTTCACGCTGTATTTCAAGGTAGAAAGCGACACGCTTTCCAAGCAGAGCACTGGCTGCAGACACAGCACGCCATCGCTCTGAGACTAGGGTCTTTGCTGTGGTTACCACTTTGATCTAATAAAGTATTTACCCTAAAAACAATGCAAGATACAATTACATATTGGCAGCAACATGAAAACATGCTGAAAAAAGCTAGGAAGACAAGAAACAAATTGACCAAAACACCTTTTACAGTCCGTCCCCCACTGTCTCAGAGGGTGAGGACTCCTCACAGGGAAGCAGGATGCGTTGGGAATGCAGTACAGACTTCCAAGTAATTGCAAATATCTGTCACACTCCTCTTGATCCCCAGTGGACCTCGCTAGACCAATTCTGCTTCGAGCTAGTTTTTAAAAACTCTATCAGCCACGCTGTTAATCCCCAACACATATAAATCACCACAAGTAACCCCATGCTGACAGAACATGTATTTTAGTTTAAGTTCAAAACCCCATTTATTCCTGTTCTTAACACTCCACCAGCTTACCCACACTTGTATGTACAAATAATCTATTAGTACTCATCTCTTCACAACAGCTACACAAAAACATTAAATAGAGATAAATCAAGTTTCCATAGTGAAGAACTCAAAAGCTAGGAGAGTCTAGAATTAAGGTTGGCTTATCCAACCTTTTATCTCTTGCCCAATGTACATTATGATAACTTTTTAAAGATGATCACATACTTTTTTCTCTCCACGGGATTAGACACACTCATTGAACAGAACAGGAGGGACACGATTACAGAACAGTTGTGCTGGTTTTGTGGGGTTTTTTCCCGTTCTCATGCAGCTTGAGGTCTCCAGCTCATTCACTACTTTGAAGGCAGAAATATTCATCTCACAGGCGTTCCTGCCCTGCTTATTGCTATGCTATTCACATGCTTCACAAACATAAAATAATTTCATAGCAATCCAGGGGAGATGTGGTATTATTCCCCCTTATCAGGTAGGGAATTGAAACAAAGGGAAAACATTCTTAACTATTTGGGGAACTCAGTTTGAAGCACTGTGGTTTTGACTTTTCAGAGTATTTGGCACTATTTCACCTTCTGTGTTTACACTGACTTCAGTTACAGCTGTGAGTATATAACGCTTTTGTAAGGGAGACTGAGAATGTCATGTTGAATAGCACTAGTCAGTCATATCTGAATTGTGATGACAGTAATTTGTGATAACATCATAAAATCGTGGTGGTGATGATGATTCCCAATGTAGAAGGGATGGAATCCAGTTCTCTACAGCAGCATTACCTGCCTTAATTGAAATTATACTTGGAACAAAGCAGGAACCCTAGAAGACACCAAAGTTTCAACATCCACAAAAAATGAGAAAAGTTCAACAATCACCACGTGCCTTCACCACACAGTACTGTGCCACGGCGAAAGGAGATTGCACAGGCCATCGTGGCATCCTCCAATTTTAAGAACTTGACTTTGCCACCACACAACAATATTTTGTGCAAAATTTCTTATGCTTTAAACGAACAATTTGATTATGGCTCCTACTAGTGCCTCCCCAAGGAGCAATTTCACTTGCTTTGGGGATTCAATGTACAGTATTTGAAGTTGTGAAAGACTAAAGCCAAGTCTTTGAGAGCAGACGAGCAATCTTTAAAGGCATAGTTCTTAATTACACATGGCATTTTTTCTGATGCTTATTACTTGACCAGATTTGAGGCAATTTGCAAAATGATAGCTCTATGCCACCCACACCAAAAAGGCTGCCCATTCTCCAAACTCCAAGCCCATGCCAGAACATCATGGTTGTAGCACACACAGCTCCACATCCTGTTGAGCCTCTGCGCTACCTTCTCTCAGTGAGTTAAAAGACAAACCCTTTCCTCAGTGCACATCACGAGTAACCAGACCTCCACTGGGAAACCGCTGACCCTTTCTGGGGCAGACAGCAGAAGTTCTGATTAGACCAGAGACTGCACAATGCCTCCTAGGACAGGGAAGAGAAAATTCATGCTCAGCTACGCTAGTTCCATCATTCCCCTGTTCCAAACTGTATGCAGAAGCAGATCAGAGAATGCCCAGCTTTGATCCAAACTTCAAGGAATTTTGAATATTTTCCTCCCTATGATGGAGACAAGTGTCACAAGTCCTACAGGTACATGAAAAAGAGGGAGAGATTAAGTTACTTATCCAGTATAACTGCTCAGAATATAAATAAAAATTAACAAAGTTGTAAAAGGATTAAGCAAAATCAAGCTTGGGTCAAGGAACAAGAAAAAACCTCATAGTACCAAAAAAAGAAAAACAAAAAACAAAACAAAACAAAAATACAAACCGCACACTTGCTCAGACTCTTTGCAATGTCTGTAATGTTTTTCACTCCCTTCTCCCCTACACCATCAACTACCATGACAATACCACAAAAGGTTTCATTTATCTTATGAAATACTGTCTCCAGGCTCACATGAAGAAATGAATTGGGGTTTGCTTTAAACTTGTGGCTGTGTACATGAAGGACACTTCTATTCAGCAAGGCTCTGGTTTATGTTAGTAGACACACGTGTGTTTATGTTTGGTAGAATACTGTGCATAAGCATCTGCTGAATGGAAAAGAATGCAGGTTGATATTTATACAGCTGAAGCAAGGTTTATACACATTGCATCCTACTTTTGGAAGAGAGAGTATGAAAACAGAAAAAAACAAAACCAGACAAACCTTGCTGGTTCAGACTCCTTCCCTTCTCCCTATGAAGAAAGAATTCTAATTATGAATAGATGAGTAAACCACAAGCTACAAATGTCCTCAGATACGCTCCCGTGCTTTGCTTTAACATCAACTATGTTGCTCAACTATCTGGCTCAGAAATCAGGGACTCTGCCACCAAACACAAATGTGTTCAGACAAAGGGCAAGACATCTCCTTTAAACGGCACGGCTGGTGACTTGAAATGAGCTCTGCTTTGCCAGCCCTCTTCCATAATAATAATGGGACTGTCTTTCTCTTCTAATTAAATTAGTCACTTCTACTTCCCATGCAATACATTCTCTTTCCCTCCTCTTCCTCAGTCATGATAAATCTCCATGTGACTTAGCTGTCCCATAATTCTGCTTAATTGGTTTCAGCTGTCATTTTTGAAGCCGAAATGCACAGAGAGCCTGGGGCTTGTGAATGGAACAGGAAGCATTTCCAACTGCATTCCCATCATGTAAAACCAGCAATGTGAAAGAATCCTTCCATTAAAACAAAAATGGGAGTATTTGGCTGCCAGTGATGCCATCCTGCAGCAGACAGATTGTACTGCTCCACTGAGGCAGCGAGGCTGTTGCAAGCCGTTCTTCTCTGTTCAAAGGAGAGCACATTATTTATGCCCTAGCAGTTTTACTGACTAAAATACTTTCCCTTTTGTCACCAGAAAATTCTCAAACTGATAATATAATTTACCAATAAAAGCACAGGCAGTAGGAATATTTGAAGTGACAGGAGGACAAAGAAAAGTTAATTCTATTTAAATGGCACGTCTCTTCCAAACTAAGCATTCTGCAGATTACTTCACCACGTTTTAAACTAATTTCATGTTGCTGGTAATTTCAAAAGTGTCATGGACTCTCATTTTCAAGTATTTCTATGGCTTTCTATAATTCAATCTTTTCCCCCTACGAGCACACAGAGTGTTAGCCATGCTAACAGAAAATACCCTACAAGCTATCTCTGGGTGATAACTAAGCAACTTCCAGAACAACAGCAGAAAGCACCAGCAGCAGCTGGGCTGAACAGCAGGGGAAAGGTATATAGTAGGGATTCAGGAAAGAAAAAAAACACCCCACAAGACACCTTTAATGAAAACAATTTTGCTAACATCTGTTTCTAGTGCCTTAGATTCCTCTCACACAGTCAACAAAGATAAATACACTTGAAAACACAAGAACAATACTATATAGAAAAGGAGGTTGGGTGGTGGGGGAGTTATGTGATAAACATACAAACCTACTTGAAATTCCCAGAGAGAAAAAGGAATGCACAGTTGTCTGGATTTTTGGTTGCCATTAGAAAATATGTATTTATTTATTGATACAAAGTCTCTGTTCATTGCACAGAGAAAAATCTGGTCAGTGAGACACAAACTGCTGCGGGAATAACTGCTGAATGAACTAAGAGATCTTCAACAAAAAACAGTTTACCAGAGATATCAGTTTATCCTCCTCCTTATTCTCTGGCTACCTTAATAATTGCATCAGCCTTGTTTTCTTAGTAAATCAGTTAAAAAAACCATGAACACTCAATTTAGTGAGATTAATTTAACAGAAGAATGACATCTCAAAAATTCCTGTTTGGTATGAACAAAGACTAGCAGCAGATCATCAGCCTGTATAAACTGCAATATAATCCCCAAAGCCAACAGGGTTGGGATAATTTTTACAAACGGAGCAAGTTCTAATATATTTACCCACACAGATGTGCACATGCACTTTTTCTTTAATTTGCTACGTCACTAGGTTTCCACAGCACTGACCATTATATCCACTATACCCACATATACCCACCCCCCCAAAAAAATTTTTGAAGACACAAAAAGTTTCTTGTTAGACCATGGCAGGTAACCCTAAGCTAATGGTGAGGGCACTCGCTCCAGGGGCAGGTGAGCAGCACACACCGCCGGGAGGCTGGCGATCCACACGCAGCCACGCCATGCTGCTTGTGCACGGTAACACGGCACAGCACTGGCCGCGGGCAGCACAGGCAGATGTACGCAGGCTGAGCTGGCACAACAGCCTCTGCCGTGCTGCTGCGCTGGGCTACAAAAAAATGCCATCTTCAGGGCAGAAAAAAAGCAGTGCAAACCTTTTCTCTAAAAGCCTCCGCGTCCTCTGCCAGACCTCTCCTTACACTGGCTGGGTGTACCGTTTTTCTACCACACCTCTTAATCCCAACGTGATCATAAGATTAATAAAAAATTTATAGGGAAAATTGCAGTTCAGACTGCAAGGTGCACAAAGGAAAAACGAAGCTTCCATGGATTATATCCTCTTTACTCAAAGTAGCAAAACAATAGGCCTTTTTAAGAGCTGTCTCTGTTTATTACTCAAGCTTGATTCTTGATTCCTCTTACTCACCATTCCTTAGCTATTCTTTAAATCATAAAACTAAAAACATATTATAAAGATATCTGCATTATTGATCTCTATATTCTGACTCTAGGATTTTATTACTATTATTTTGCCAAATTGCTTAACCTAAGCTGCATACTGCTGGTTCAGGAAGGGAAAAAAAATAATCTTTTTTAAGATTTAGAATTATAGCATTCACTCTCCCAACAGCCAGGTTTTGGGTTGGTGTTTTACTTGTTTTTTCAATCTGCACTGAATAAATCAGAGCTTCTTATTTTAAGAGGAATTAAACAGCAGTTACAAATCGCATTACTAAAGAGCCTGAGAAAAAAGTTCAATTAGATTGGACAGTCTCTAGTCCAAGTTGAGATACTGTCAGGCTTCACCTCAGAGAGACTTGGACAACAGAGTTTATTACTGAAATTAAAAGATAAGGAATGTGTGGGATGTCACCAGAATATTACTGATGGTAGAGCTGTCCAGAAATCTGTAACACAGATACAATCAATTGCTAAAAAAAAAAATAAATACTAAAACTAGAAGGATTTTTTTTTTCATTTGTTTGAATTAGTAAAATAAACTGACATTTTTTCTTCAGTTTCTGATACAGGAAAGTAACAGTGTATTAACTTCACTAAAAGACTACAAGTATTCATATTGAACTGATAAAAATTAAGATGCAGAAAGATACACATAGAAAGGGACTCAAAACATAAATCACCTTAGCTATATCTACTACCAATGACGTATCATTCTGCTGAGTATTTGTCTAAGCCGTTCTTACAGACTGCCAGTCCTGGAGAAACCATCACCCCACAGTAGCTTCTTCAGTGCTTTACTATCATTATAGGCATTCCTGTAATTTAATCTTTCTCTGCCTTACTAAAATTTCACATTTTCTTTTTTATCCACGTTACTATTGACGCAGAAATAGGTCACTGTCTTTTTCTGTGATATATTTAAAGATTTGTAACTATCTGATCCTTTTTTTCCCCCCAACTCTGAACAGCCCTACTTACTTTGACTTTTCCTCAGAAGCCTTTATGCTAGATGCTTGCTCATTCTTGTTTTTTGGTTTTTGTTTTTCTCCACTCAGGGCACCAATTGATTCATGTTTTCCTTGAGAGTACAAATTTACCATTTTGAGTGGCGGCCTTACCTGTATTGAGTAGAGTGTTATCTCTGGCATATGCATCTAACTACATGTATGTGTTTTGCTGGACAACAATGACATTTGAAATTTTTATCTGTAATTTAGGAAAGAAATAATTGAGATTTGTCAGTAGGTAGAATATCTCATGTGATTTCCACTGTTCCATCTGTAAGTTCAACTCTGGATGTTTTTTATACTTTGATTTCGTTGTGGTTGTTTGGGTTTTTTTTAATTTTTACACTGAATGCACTTTTTAATAATTAATAAAATGAAGAATAAATAATAGATGCTAATTATTAAATGGTGCAAAGCACACTGCAGATCTAACCAATATCTGGTAAGGTGACAAAAAACATTAGTAAATTGTATGAAGAGTAGACATTCCCATACACACAGTCTCCCAATCTGCTGGACTGCAAATCCTGATTCATCTTATGAACACATCTATTCATCAGTATGCACCCTCCATAAGAAGCCCACACAAACTTTGTGAGATCCTGCAAAGTCCGGATGATGAGGCAAACTGAGTAACGTCTTTCCTCCACCCACTAGACTCGTCTACTAGTGTAAACTTATTAGTCTAGCAGGAGTATTTTTATTTAAATTTAAAATACAATTTTTCATTCCCTCTTTCCTGCTGATTCCCATGTCTGGCACAGTCTTTACCTCTCAGCAAAGCACCAAGCCATTTCTTCTTGAAATCCCTTCTGAATCGCTGCCTCCTGAAGCTGACTTTGTTTGCATTTCCAGTCTATACTTGGCCATCAGCAGCTCCTGTCTCTGACCTGCTCATTAGAACTCAAAAACAAGGCTTTCCCAAGAGCAGTATTCCCTTACTGCCTCTTCTCTAGAGCAGGGTATTTCCTATCTCTCTATTTCCCCTCAGCCTTCTTCTGTCGTCATTTTGACCGCAATTTAAGTAGTTTAACTTGGCCAAGCCTGGGGCATGAGGCAGTGGTTTAACCAACAGGGGAATGGTTCCTTCTCCGCTCAAAGCAAATGGAAACTACTAAATTCAACCGCTCCCATGCTGGGAACCTCCGACGTATCCGCTCCTTCCTGGGGTAGCCGAAGCACGTTCATGGCAAGCAGGGGTGTCTGCCAAGAGGGTGGCAGGAGGCATCTGACTGGTTGCAGAGCTTCACTGGCTTTCAGTCCTTGCTTACTCTGGCTGGACAAGCACCTTGACCTCAAACAGAAAGAAATTTCCTCATCATTTCACTCTTACATCAGTAAGGTAATGGAGCCTCCAAACAAGTTTCATTCTCAATCAAGAATTGACAAGACCACTCCTTCCTTTTTGTGCCCAGTTTCCTCAATTTCCTCTAGCATTAACCACCACTGGACACTCCTAGTGATCAGAGGTCAAAAGCAGCTCTGGAAGTCTACTGATTCCCTGGTCTCTTATCCACTAAAATAATGTGGCTTTTTTGTTTGTTTTCACAAACAAGCAATGCCATTCTACCTTTAGTTTCAATACGTTCCTTAATAAAATAAATAAAAACAGGAAACAAGTAATAGTGTTCAATGCAAATTATCAAAAGTTGTAAGAAATTCAAAATTTTCAATGCAAAAGTTTTTGATCCTTTTAGGTAATAAGTCTTAACCATTTCCTTGCATAATACTTTACTAAGATGTCCCATGACAAATCTCAGGTTTTGAAACTCCAGCTCTGTAACTCTGAATCCTGATAAACAATATATACCTCAATTTCCAATCAGCATTAAAATAAGAAACTCACAGGAAATCGAAGGAATATGTAACTAATGAACTTTATTACACCAATTCATTGTGTAACAACCTATTTTAGCTGTTGTAAGGAAGCAATGAGAATTAAACATTCTTCTTTAATGGAAAGTAATTTTTAAGTAGGAAAAACATATACAAAGACTAAAATAAGCAAGGTAATTGAAAATGCTTGCTTTTAAATTACACTATTAGATTAGTCTGGAGCTTTTTCACTGGTAAGGCAGAAATAATATTTCTCGTTACTCATACTTCCAATTACAAATGTAGGTGTTCTTGTTTCAAATCTTGTTCATAAATATTGAAAGCATAATGTAAAGTATTGCTTTACAAGCTCACTTTCATATGCCAGGAATAGGACAAGTTGCTGGTGCATTTATTGATAATAATAGACTTACATAATTATGCATAATACTAAAAACCTCATTATCATTCTACCAAGCCTGTAGCAGTATGTAATGGTTAGGATTGCCTTTCAGCAATTGTTTCTAAATACAGTCATATTCCTTTTAAACAAACAAGTGATGAAACAAATTGTAGCAGCTGATAACCATTTCAGAACAAATAGATGTGAACCCCTCTTCAAAGATCTCTCAATATGTCTGAGATCTCACCTGTAACACTCATCATTTCCTTGGGCAAAGCTGGCTATATCGGTGGCACTGGCATTACAGCTGGCATACCCACCAGGTCGCATAAACTAACACCTGAGAAGAGCCTGGTGAGGAGGGGAACAAAAGTTACGTGAAGAGTCATACTCCACCATTGGACTGTAAAGCTGAAGTGACCTTTTTTGTTCGGAAGTCACTGCAGTCTCAGATACCATATGCAAAATACGTTAAAAATTCACATTTTTATTTTCAGGTCTTGTATCCCAGTTAACTGTTTGGAAACAATTTTCTCTACCATTCATACATGAAAGACACCACCTGAGAGACTCTGTCTGCCCACCCGCCAAAATACTAAACCACTACTTGGATCAGTTGCTAGAAACCGCTACCAAATGAGATCCTGAAACAGTTGCAATAGCTACCAAACACCAAGGGAATAAAAAGGTGCAAACACCAGAGGCTTGATCCAAACAGCACCCTGTTGAAAAACAAGCAGCGAAGTGAAGCCAGGAGAACGAGCTGCTGCATGAAGCTCAGTCTGTGCCCACACTTCTCATGGGCACCAATGTGACATAACACCTGACAGGGAGACACAGTCCCTAAATGCTAGTGAATGTCAAATACAGAAATTTTACATTAGTATAATAGGCAAAACCACCTATTTTAGGGAGAAACATATTCTCTATATCTCATTTCTCAATCAGTTCTCAATCAGCTAAATACAGACACTGATAAGAGGGAACGCAAAATTCATGTGAAGTTATGCCAATAAGTCTACACTGACCATTACATAAGATTAAATACCAAGGATTTGCCTATGCTAATTCAGTGTATAAGTCAGGAGCAGCAGAATCACCAATTTTAAGAAAATTAATTAAATTTTCTGTAATGTTCCTGTACCTGAGGTAAAAAAATCCATACTGCATGCAGGCTCCTGGAGCTGAATACCCACAGTATTGCACTGCAGCATTTCTGTGCAAATAGACACAGTGAATGGCTTCTCCAGACAAGACACTCTGTGCACTATCTTGTAAAAATTAAGGCACGCTCACAAAAAACACACAAAACAACTCCACCTGTCTTAAGCAGAGATGTACTAAGAATAAAACTAGTAATCACTGTACTTTATAAACACACTTACTGACTACAGCACAGTAACAGATACTACACTGAGAATCTAACCTTCTCTAAAATCATTTGTTTCTTTTAAATTACATGTTCCTGGACCCATCTGTGAAAACTGGAAGGTTAATTATGATAGTACACTGCATAAATCCACAGCTAAATGATGAAGCAGTTCTACATGAACGCCATACATTTGTCTTAGAAAAACTAAAAAGATTAATTAGGAGGCCTAGCCCAAGACTTTGGAAAGCAATACTCTGAACAGTTAGATTATTACACCATGTACTATGTAAACTGAAGTTTTAATTAGTAGGTAAAACACTAGTCACAGCAAAAAAAGTAATAATACAAAATTCTAAATTGCACGCGTCAGTCTTCTTTTTTACTGACATTGCTTGTAAGAAGAGACTATGCACAAACCAGTCACAAAAAAGCCATTTAAACTTGCTACATACTTTTGATGAAGGAACTACCTGTCAAGCCAGTCTTGTTCTTCTTAACTACATTACCCTCACCAATAGGTGAGCTACCCAAACACACCAGTGTTATGGTTTGAGAAAACCCATAACAATCTATTGTTGTTTAGACAATTATTCTATCACCCAATGATCCCTCCCCACCTGGAAAGGGGAATCGGAGAAAAAAAAGAAACACAAGGGTTGAATTATAAATAGATTTAATAGACTAAAACTAAATAATTAACAATAATACTAACGAACCAGTATTAATCCCGATACTGATATAAGATACAGGAATTATACTCAGGCAATTATATCAGTAGGAAGCTGTGCACTCCCAGCAGGGACAGCAAATGGTGGACACTGCCAGCACAATGGCTTCAGGAGGAAGGGAAGGCCTCAGGGGTCCGGCATGGGGGCAAGGAGTTGTCTGGACCCGCCACCATCAAGGGAGAGAGAGAGCTAAGCAGCAAACTTTTCTAATTTATATTGAATGTGACGTTCATGGTGTGAAATAATCCTGTTGGCCAGCCTGGGTCAAATGCCCAGGCCTTGCCTCTCCTCGTCCATGCACCTGGCCAGGCTCAAAACCACTAAGATCTTGAATCCCACATAGCGTGGCTGGCTGTAAAGTAAATATTTTCACAAATTCAGACACTAGAGTCTTCTAGAAGTGCAATTTTCCGCAACATTAGAAGAAAAGTTAGTCCCGTGTCTCTCAACCCAGGACAATCAGTAAAGAAAAAGCTCCAATAAAAAAACTAGGAAGCAAAGTAAGGAACCAGTTTTGAAAAGTCAACTGAACAGTATAAGGTCCAGCGTAAAACCCCTAGTATCCACTTCTCCATATCTGAATATGCTCTAGTCCAGCCTTCCACATTAGCCCACTCCACTACAAAAGCATAATCTCTTACAGCCTCCACTCTCCTGAAGTAAGTAAAGGGTTATTCTGGCCTGATCTATAGATCACTGATGGTAAAGAGAACTTTTCCATCCAATTCTGGACCATATCCCAAACATTAGTTACTTTACTCACCACATATTCGAACACAAGTGTCAAGGTCTCCTTGGTGTGAATGATGTCATGAAGCAGCACAATGTTGGCATGTTTCAGTCCTTTCAACAGAGAAGCTGAAAAGCAAAACATACACATTATCTTAAAAAGGCTTGAAATATTACTTGGCCGTTACTTGGCTTTTTTTTATTGACGGGGATTATTTTTTTGACACCTGAGTTTCATAACATGACAATCAATAGCTGTACTTTAGTATCTTCTATGTCCATGAGTTCTACATGTACAGTGTATTTTAAGTGTTTGACCACCTTGTTGGTCAAACTCAACCTCACTTTGAGGCAAAAATGAGGTGTGGCTAGAGATGCTTTCCTTACGCAGCCTCCTCTAAGTGAATCAATCACTCACATCTCATCAACCAGATACCAAATTCGCTTCTACACTCAAAGGCAATTTTTTTGTCTCAGATAATAGTAAAGTGTGCCGTTTCAAAACACCGTATTTCCTACCCAACACAACAGAGCTGCTTTCTAAACACCTATCCTAAGAATAGTGTTTTAAGCAATAACTCTCCTTTCTCTCAAATGTAACACAGGTTTGATGGAATCATTTGTATTAGTTCATGAGAACAAATATATGGTATTTTCTCACCATTTTTTTTAATGGCACTAGCTCAAATTTTCAGACCACTGACAAATAAAGACTCATCTAGCAAACCTCCAGGTGATCTTTTTCACTAAATTTCTTTTACAGCATAATGCATATTTAATGTTCGTACCATATTACATATCTAATGTTCCACAAGACATGGCATATTTCAGCAATATATGCTGACAAGTCATGTGCTCTTACCAATGTCATTCTGTCATTGGTGCCTCGTCATCTCATACATCTGAGCAGGACAATCAGTCACCACAGCAAAGTAAATAACGGACACAAAGACATGCAAATGAGTGGCATATTTCTGTACTGAACAACACGGAACTTTCTTCTGTCACCTTTCTTCTTTTGTCAAAGAAAATAATGAAACACCAAACGTGTCTCACTACACTACTGTGCACAATGGAAGCCAGGGAGCTTCCACAGCACTGTTACCTCAGCTTGATGGAGCACCCTCAACAGGACAGCCAAGGGGAACTCCAGAGGGCGTCTTGCTTTGAATCGGGGTAAGTTCATATCATCTCTCATACTGGTCTTTAAGAGATTGATCTGACAAACTGGTGACTCTAGGAAGCAACAGGATAGCAACACGGCATCTGGCTGAATCAGTGTTCCTCTACAAGCACCCTCAGCAGCAAAACTTGGAAGTTCACACTAGGCAGAAGGTAGATATCAAAGGGAAAAATAACACACAACAGCTTCAAAGCAATTGTATCACAGATATCTTGATAACAGGATTGCAAAACTGCAAGTAAGCTCCATGACCAGGAATGAGGCAACCCTTTAACCTGACCGAAGACGTGAGAAGAAATTGTTTCAAAAGAGCTTGCTTTGGCCTGCTCTCCACAAGTCATGCTTCTCAGAGAGTCAGCACAGAGGAATCTCCTTTTTTCTCAACGGAAGAGCCGCGCATAATTTTCATAGGATCCTCATCTTAGAATTTGGAGAATCTGTTGGTGTAAAAGCTCAGAGAGTTTGGCTACACTGGGTTTTTTTAAAGGATAACAATGAAAAATTGCTACTGAAAAAGACATGGATACAAACATATAATCAGAACAACTGTTCCAAAAGGTACCTTCTGTGAGATACATGAACTTTTAACCTGGGGGAGCGCCGAGAAGATTTCACCCGCAGTAATGGAGCTTTTACCAGCTCTTCCCTCCAACCTTGTCAAATGGCCATCTACGCAGAGAGACTGGGAACACACCAACTGCCTCCTAGCAGAGCCTATGTCGAACTGTAACAAGATTTATGACCTCTGTCAGCTTTTGCTCTTCAGACCATCACCTGAGGCCTTTAATTCCTCTAGTTGGCCATGACTTTGTTGCTAAAATCTGTGTATGGGTCATTAAAGCTTAAACAGTACATTGACAGCAGCTTGCCCTGAGGCCATTGCAAATACTGTCTTTCCTCTTCAGCCCCTTCCCCTACTCTTATTTATCTTCTCTAATATCCAATTCTCCCCTTCTACAGCCTCAATATCCAATATATGTCATGCACTACAAGAACTACACAACATCACCTGCACAGTGAGATGGCCATTTTCTCCATTAGTCCTAGTGAAATACAGTAAATAATATAGCACACAAAGCAAAATCATTTTAATTGCACTAATTTTACACTGTGGAAATAAGAAGCAATTCCACAATGCATTTATATTGCGAGAAACCAGCATAACTGGTGAAAGTAAAAGAATTACCCCGTGTGCTCTTCTATCAGGTCTTTTAACAGCAAGATTGCCTGTCTTTGTGAAAACACTGCTTTGTTGCTTAAAAAAGGGCAAAACAGGAAATAAAAAAAAATAAAAAAATTGTCTGAAATAGGAAAGCTGTTTCTTCCCCCACTGAATACTTTAAAAGCAAAATGAAATATGAACTGATGATGCTTCGTGGTTGTTTTTCCCGAAACATCCCCTTTCAGAACAAACAACCAATACACCTCCTCTTTTGGGGAACTTCTCACTCGAAGGGGATAGAACTTTGGATGAACTCCACTAATTCAAAGACAAACCCCAGAAATTCATATATAACACAAAGAAAAAGATTCCAGGGAACCTGTCAGCATCAGCCTGAGACAATCCTGACTTCACCTTTGAGGCTGCCAATGCAGCTGCTGCTGAAGCTCAGCGAGAAGTCAGGGGCTGCTGTGCCTGGCGTTACTTTTAGAACAAAATAATTCTCCCAGTAAATGCCATCTCCATCTGGTGATTATCCCCCACAGATTTCACACAGACTTGTTTTCTTTTAAGATAAAAAAGACTAAAACATGGCTGAAAAAGCATTACAACAATTCAGAGAAGTGGGAGCAACATACTAGTACTTACTGTATCCTAGCATGTATTTTTAAAATAAAAATTATATAATGCTGCTTCAAAACTGCTGGCATTCTTCTTTTATCCTTAGTATTCAATGTAAGAAAAACAGATGGCAGCATTTTTAATTCATTTCCCTAAAGAGTTTTGATGGAGCACAGCAGCAAATGATGCTAAAATGTTTTTTTAAAACACTTCGGACAAAATATTATATGCATTTGTATGGGCAGGTGTTTGTTCTGTCACACGTGTTTGCACATTCCATTACAGCAAATTCTAGCAGTAAAAAACAGGGCAGAGGAATTGATGACATATTTCATTAATTAATGGCATCCAAAATGATTGTTTCTGTGGCTTGTACAGAAGTTCATGACCTGAGCCACTAAAAGTACCAACACTCAGCACTTCTCCATCAAGGGCTAATAAGGATATTTGCATACCTAAAGAAAACACACTGTATTTTTGCTTGAATAACCATCACAGATTTCTCCTCCAACAAGGGGATGCTCTCATGTATTACGAACTTCTGCCAAGCTGCCTTATTGCTTGTGTTGGTCAAGGAGCTTTTTGCTGTTCCCAGATGAGCTGGGTTCTAAAGTACTCTCTCTCCACGAGCAAGCCAAGCCAGATGGACTGCAGCCAACTCTTACACAAAACCTGAGCAGCATCACTAAATCAGTGCTTTGCTCCCTGCAGGGCTTACAGCATCAGCTCAAGCCTGACACTCCATTGACAAAGCCTTGTGACTGTCAGATCAGCCCTGAATTTACCTCAAGAAGGCTTGGAGAGTTCTGAAAAAGTCTATTCCAACATGCCCAAAAGTAGCATTTCACAGCTGTCTGTTGAAATCAACAAAGAGATGGGGAGGGACTCTTTATGAGGGAGTGTAGTGATAGGATGAGCGGTAATAGTTTTATACTGACAGCGGGGAGATTTAGATTAGATATTAGGAAGAAATTCTTCCCTGTGAGGGTGGTGAGACACTGGAACAGGTTGTCCAGAGGAGTTGTGGCTGCCCCAGCCCTGGAGGGGTTCAAGGCCAGGTTGGAGGGGGCTTGGAGCAACCTCGTCTGGTGGGAGGTGTCCCTGCCCAGGGCAGGGGGTTGGAACTCAATGATCTTCCAACCCAAAGCATTCTGTGATTCTATGAAAAGCAACTACTACTATCAACTCCCAGGCAACATGCAGGAAGAAGAACTTTTCACTAGCAGCGCTAGAAAAGATGGTACTTTCGGGCACGGCAAGTACATTAAGCTTTAACTTTAATTACAGTGCTCGGATCATCCTAGCACAATTAATTCAGTCTTGCAATTCCTGACTATCTCTTGTTCTCACTTTGTGAAAAATGAAAAATCTCCATTGTGACCCTAGATAAAAGAATCACCCATTATATGATATTTCAGTGACCTGGATGCTTTTTTCAGCAGTCCCAGAGGAACTCAGCCTCATACTGCTCATATTCACCCTAACGTACAACTGCTGCTGATACTCTCTCGGATTTCCTACTGTATGCAAAGGCTATGATATTCCCATCATTCTTCTAAAAAATATAGCTATGAAAACGTCTGCTTTGCTCAGTATATAGCAGTTAGGTGTCCTCTGGGGCTACCATGCACCAGCACTCACCATCTCCCAGGCTGCTTCTCACATGCAGCGTTCGCCCCTTCTCACTGTCACTCTAGGAGGACATCTCTCCTTGGGAGGATTCTACTCTCGAAGACAGCACGTCATGGCAGTTTGCACCCATGTAATACTGTTAATGTAACTGTGCACCTTTGCTGCCATGTTTAATCTCCGAGACATCAAAGCACGCACATTCTAGTCAGTAACACAAATCTGTGAAAGCAAGTAATTTGCTGTGCTTCAGAGCCAAAAAACCTATCTGCAAAATTCTGTGACTTGTCCCACTCCAGAGACACGAGAGCGCTCTCTGACAGCACGCCAACTTCCTCTCATAAACAATCGGGTTCACTCTCTGAGCTCTCATGGAAAGGCATCGCTAGTGAGAAAACACACATGGGTTTTTCCCCCTCATCATGTCTTCTGAACAAACACATTCAGATGTGTCTTACTACCTGTACAAACTGCAGAAGTTCTGCTTCCCTTCCCAGCAACTTCTGTTTCCATCTACACATCTTCTATAGCAATTTTAAAAATCTGGCCTCAGAGCACAACGTCCCTTATGCTTCTCGTCCACTTCCCACACAGCAGGACTTCCTGTGTGCAAAACATCACTAACAATTCCAGCACAGAGACAGGAATTCAGCACTTGGTTCTGCAGTGATAAATGCACAGAAATTTCCTCCTCAGAAACATGCTCCTTCGCTATTTTCCAGTTCACCCATTGGAAATAATTTACTTCGAGCAAATAGCTTTGCTTTCCCACAACAAGCCTAATATGACAAAATTCAATTCAGTGAAAACTCTATATCCTAGGTAAGACCACAATGACCACAGACTTCCCTTCTCACCACAGGATACATTCTGCAGAGGGATCATTATTTTTAATCCCAAGTAATTGATTTTAAAGCTGCACACCTAAAAAATGCACAGAATCGGTCAGCTTCTCAGCTTCCACTCTGGTCGTAGTGCACACAATGCAAAAAAGATACATAGGTCACTGATCAGCTTTGAAAGATTTCTAGGAGGAAGTTTCTTAACAAATTTCAAAAGAATCTGTAAGCTAGAGCAAGAACAGAAAAAGCACCAAATCGTTCCAATGTAGGCTTAGCTGAATTATCTTCTTTACAGTCAATTCCAACCTCATGACAGTCTCGTCTAGTTTGAACAAATGGCCCTTATTCTAGTTTTCATTAAGTTAAAAAAGAAAAAAAAAGAAAAAAAAAGACAGTCTGGCATTAAGGAGGTGCACAGTGCCTCACATCCCTGCAAGAAAGAATTTACTAGCCCTTCCACTGTAGGCTGCTCTGCTGGAGGGACTACATGGATCACATTAGCTGCATCATCTATCTCCTCAGGCTGACCTTCAGGCTAACGTGAGTGGGGTGAACTTTTAACCAAGTACTTTTTTTTATTTGTGAAATTTCTCCTTGCTGCTCCTACTTGAAAGTGTTGTGTGTTACTGAAGAAGAAATACAGAAAAATAGAGCATGTGACCATTAGGACGAGAGGAAATGGCCTCAAGTTGCCCCAGGGGAGGTTCAGATTGGATATTAGGAAAAATTTCTTCACTGAAAGGGTTATTCAGTCTTGGAATGGGTGGTTGAGGCACCATCCCTGGAGTTATTTAAAAGGCGGGTTGACATAGTGATTAGAAACATGGGTTAGTGATGTGGGGGTGTGTTGGGTTTTTTGTTCGTAGTTTTTCGGTTTTTTGGATGGTTGGTTGGTTGGGGGTTTTTTAGTTAGTTTAGTTAGGTTGATGGTTGGACTAGATGATCTTAAAGGTTCCTTCCAACCCAGATAATTCCATGATTCTATGACAACACATAGGCATCTTCAGAGGTTCTTTTCGCTACGGCTGTAGACCCCTAAGCAAAAGGCAAGTCACAAACCTGCTGAAACCTCTTTGCCTATTGAACTGGAACAAAGCATTGGAGGGATTGAGCAAATATGCTTCAAAAAGCACTACAATATATTATTCTAACAGATACACAAAAGATAGATGCCATATGAAATGAGTGCCTCTTTCATTATGTTTTAGATATAAAATTATGCATTGTGTATTGTTCCCAATGCTCTTCAGACACAAGTACAGATGGAGGTTAAAAATAATGAGACATCTTCCTATTAAAGCCAGACTTTCCTGGAAAAAGACCGCAATATGCTACTCCTGTCCTGTAGCAGCCAGTCCTATCTTGCCTTCAGTGTCCATTTCAGTATTCAAGAGGAGGAAAACTGTGTAAATAAAAAATATGTCAGTGTGTACAGAAAACAACTCTACGATGCAGGTAGCATGTCAAAGCAGGAGTCTTTCTATTAGTTTTTTATGCATTAACTTACACTAAACAGCAACTCAAAATAATGAACTACTAGACTTCTAAGAATAATTAGAATATGAATAATATCTAGAACATTTAAAAAACATTTTTAAGGACAGGAAATTTAATTCTGGCTAAACCTCTGATGCCTATTATAAGATTTGCATTAAATTTTTCTTTCCCATTGAAAAATATACTAAGCACGCACACTACAAAATGGCAAGGTTCCTTCAAGTAAACTTGTAAACTAAGTTCCAACATGAAAAAAAAAAAAAAAAAGCAATGACGGGATGAAGCAAGCTGGCAGACACTACAGCAGCAAAACCCACTGATAATTCAAGTGAAGGTTGAATTTTTTTGAGACTAAATCAGGTGAAAGAGATTGTATCGGAAACTGCTAGCAATGCTGCACCACCAACAGGAAACCACTTCGGTGCCAACACTGCTCTTCATCCACTTTGCAATCCCATCATCTGAAAATACGGTTTACGTGTTCTTTTCACACATAAAGGCTCTATCAGCTTACAACGAACAGATATGCTGTTGTCCTTCTACCTTTGCCCTGTGGTCTCTGGGTATTGTCTCAGTTCTCATCCTGTCATTTAATTGTCATTTACTCTTGTAGCACTCATCAACAATGTTAATTGAATTTAAGGTGTAAGCAATCAGGAGAAAACAGAAAACCATACAACAGACCCACAGGATTTTTGCTTTATTCACCGTGCAATGCAAGTGAATCCAAATCAGGATGCCTGCAAACTTTACCAATTTACCTTTTAATGACAGTGAAGATCTGTATTACCATGTCACTGTCTAGAGTAGCATATGCTTATTTAAACCTTGTGGACATTCTTAACTTTGAAATTTGCATTTTAAAGGACAAAAATTTTCCTTTCAGCAAAAGATGGCAATCTTGGTACATTCCTTTAAAAAGCAGCTGACCCTCAGAGAAAGCAGGAGAGGTGCTAGAATAGAAGAAATGGGCTGATGGAATTTCTCAGCTCGACAGACTTGACAGCCACAGCTGATAGTGACAGGGTGATGTGAAAGTTAAGTGATGCTTAGAAGACCTAGTTGAGGTAAGCTAGTCATTTCTATCCTCCTACTCTTGGCAAAAACATCCCCATAATTTTCAAGTACAGAGCCACAATTACCTGTGCAGATGCGTGACACCAACCAAACTATGGATCTACATCCATCTTGGAAAGCATTCTGAGCAACAACATAATTAAAAACCACCCAAGAAATGTGAGAAAATACATTAAAGGGATCTGCCAGCATAACCCATTAACACCACAGGTGGTAACTATTTTTTCTTTTTTTTAAAGGCCAACTCAACAGCCAACAGCTTGTCTGTCTACTACATAGAGGCACAAAAAATCACTTCCCAGACCCCTTAAAAATATACTCAGTTCTTCCATCCTGTTGTGTCACACTTCAATTATAATGATGGCAATTTACTCTTTGCTTTTCCAGATAAAATTCTTTTTATAGAATCACAGTAATTAACAATGACTGTAACAAAATTGATAGCACTGCCTCTTGAAGTACCAGTTCCTGTAAGATGACACTATTATTGCCTTGCCAAGCTTTAAACAAATGTCCTCATCTTTACAGTTTGTGTCTAACAGTGTTTGTTCCAGTCAAAACAGGTCAGCCTTTTCCAAAAGAGGACTAGAGAACAAATACACTCTTTAATGTTGGTGACCTTCTCTTGAAACAGTTCTCAGTTGTCATGCATTGAAAGGCGGCCTTCAAAAGTTACACTTCAGGTCAAGGACATGCTTTTTCTTGTTTCTGTGAAAATCTGTCCAATTTGTCAAAGTTCACATCTAGTCACTGGAAAATTGCCTGTAAAGCTGCACTTTAGCAGCTAAAATATCCCAGAGAATCCATCCTCCCTGAGATGCTTAAGCATTCAGATTATTTGGCAGAACAAGTTTGAACCAAGAAGTCTGGGATAGCACATTAGTTACAGATGGGACTGTGTCAGCAGCAAAACTCTTCTTACAGCTTCCCCAAAATCACAATCCCAAACCTGTTCTTGGCTGAACACATCTCCAAGTCCCCTGCTCCATTTCTGCTCCCCTCTCTCTTTAACTCTGCCAATGACAAAAAGGGCAGGAAACGCCAGTTCTGTCCAAATAGACTCCCCAGCTCCATCCCATCGGCTCCTGGCTGAGGCCAAAGTCACCAAACCTTCCCATCTTCCTGTTACTGCTTTCTACAACTTGTGCAGCTTTGAATGACCTCTGTAATTCACATTCTTCCAGACTCACTGTCGTAATCCTTTTCCCAAGCTCCTCACAGCAATACCTATTCTTAACCACCAGCTTCTGACATCACTTCTAGTTCTCCTGTCTCCCACTGCCCAGACATGGACACTGCTAAAGGGTTCAGTGGAGCAGTCGCCCTCTTTCAGGCTGCCAGAGCACAGCAGAAAGAGGAGAAAGGAGGTTAGAGGGAAAATACAAGGGAAAGGGAGAAAAAACCACCCAGATAATGCTATCAGAATTTGTAACTCTGTCAGTATCAGAAAAAAACCAAACCACCCACAACTGAACACAAAGGGGGGGTTGGAGGAGGGGGTGTGTGCAGGGGAAAGGGGGCTTTGCTCCTTTGCAATGACATTTGGCATGTGAAAAGCCAGTTTCTCGAGGGGACTTGAATGTCATTTGCAAGCTCAGGACAAGCCAACAAACTAAAACCCCAGAGCTTAGACCTAGGTTCATCATCCCAGATACATGAGATAAAGACAAATCTTTAATGGGTCTCTTTAAATATGTCTTGTTTATTACTACGGCTGAACACAACAGTGACTTGCTAAGCAAACAGCAAGCGGGAAGGGGTTTGTCCCTGAGGACAAATGGAACAGAAAACAAGTAGGGCAGCTTAGCAAGCAGCAGGATCTGGACAGATGACTACAACATGCCTAACACCACTGTGTTGCTCTGTAACTTCCATTTTCAATTAGAAGAAAGAAAAAAGAAGTGAGGAGCAAATCAAACTTTACCTGTTAATTTGATCTGACCAAGCACTGACTGGACTAAACACTCAGCAGATCAGTTTATTGCCAGTATGGGACCTGAACATCACAGAGCTGCTGGATGTAATCTCTTTATAAATGCACCAATATTGCATGGTTGAAGACAAAAGTCTATCACCTCACCAACTGAATCAAAAAAAACCTGTCCAACACATACGCAAGACTCCTCAGTGCTGTGAACAGAAGTGCTTCCAGTGTTTGCAACACCGGTGTGCCCATAAGATCAAGGCTTGGGAACATAACAAAACCATCGCTACTTTAAAGCAGTGTCTGAACCTCCAAAAGTCTCTGGCACACATGTTGTTCTACATAAGCCTTTTCCAAGCAACTCTTGAAGCAAGTTCATCTGAAACTATTTTGAGATACTGCAAAAGGTCAAACACATATTTTGTCTCTACAACTGAAGTGAGAACATCTAAATACACAGGAAAACATAGCTCAACCACTACAAAGTCCTTGGAGCTCTTTACTAGTGATTTGCTGCTTATCATCACCTCAACCCAAGTAAATCAAAGAATGACTTCAACAAAGCCAACAAATTTTGCGGGCTGTTTTTCTGCCAAGGGAACACAGTCTGACCTGAAAAAGGTCACAGGATTTAGGACAGAAGCAAGTAGCCACAGATGCTAATGAATTTCTTTCCTCCATCAGCATGGCTAGTAAGTGTGTAAGCTACACCAGACAGTTAGGAGGAACTTCTTTGCTGTGAGGGGGGCAGAGCCCTGGCAGAGGCTGCCCAGGGAGGTGGTGGAGTCTCCTTCTCTGGAGACATTCAAACCTGCCTGGACACGTTCCTGTGGGACCTGCTCTGGGTGGACCTGCTCTGGCAGGGGGTTGGACTAGATGATCTCCAGAGGCCCCTTCCGACCCCATGTGATTCTGTGATACTTTGCAACAGTAAACGAGGAATACGAAATTCCTATTGTAATGCATGCCAAAAAGCTTTGGCTAAAAATCAAGACCTGATTCCATCTGAAAGTCTGAGAGCACATTCCAGTTCAGATATGCATATTAAAATAGTGGCAGCCCAAGCGCTAACACTCCAAAAGGCTAAACATCCTCCCTGAATTCCCACCTCGGTCCAGTATTTCAGCTCAATAGCACCAGCCCTAGGACAGCAGAACAGAAATTTTGCCAAACAGAAAAAGGAAAGATCAGTCCATGAAACAGGCACAGGGAACACTACTCATTTATTTCTAATTATGGGCTCAGCATGATGACAGATCCCAGACTTCAACAGGCCCATCAAAATGCCTCTCCCCAGCTGGTTAGGATGCTCTCATATGACAACCTGGTAACACTTGAAACAAACAGACAGGATCTCTACAGATAAACAAGGCAGTAAAAGACATTCCTCTCTCAAAGTCCTCTGTGACCACAATAAACTACATATGAAATATTAAGAACTACCACTTATTTGAGAAGAAACTACGGTTGGGTATTTGTATCTTGAAGGTATCTTTAACGTTAACTGCATAAGGAGTGCTACACATCACAGAACTGTGGGTGGCGTCACTGCCAGGAAGGAGGCGTTTTTCCAACAGTTTGCCAGGTTTTAGCAAGTACCGTTAATAAAACCTAGCCCTTTTGTACAGTTTGGCTTTCATTTAACTTAAGGAACTTTTATGAACTTGTTTACATAATTCTCAAAGATGCAGATTTATAATTCTGTGAATGATTTTACAAGGTTAATGGCCTCTGTAATTACAACAAATGAGAAACTGAACTACTTTAAAGTTATGCACTTCAGTCAACCGTAAAAACAGCAAATTCTGCAAAGAACTTAGATGTATGAAACAGAGTAAAACCCACCTTTTTGCTGACTGCTCCAAAGCAATGGGCAGAAAAGGACACACTCCTCTGATGGCGTGCTTAGATTCTTAAGTATTTTGAAACCTAAAATCCTAAGAATAGAGACTAATGCAATCTCTATTCTCATTTTCAGACCTAGATGCATCTGAAATACCTTTACTTCAGAAGTAAAATTTAAAGTAAACAAACAACAAACAGCAGAATAAAAGCTCATACTGTGATACTGAAGGCTCAAAATGTAGATTCTCTTTTCAGAGAGAATCCAAAACATCCAAGATGTTTTTAATTTATACCTAATTTTATTTTTTTATTTAAACTTCAAACTTGTAATTAATATGTTTTTAAGTAAAGGAATTTAATTAGAACTAAATAGTACTGATAACAAAAGCTCCACGTCCCTTACTAACAGAAAAAAAATAATAAACCAATCCGTCTAAAAGCAAGTCAATTAACACTTGAAAATATCACAGCATTTGTTTAAAAATTCATATTATGCTTCTATGATTTTTTTATTCAATTAGTTTACATACATTAGCAAGTAAAAGGCTGGACCACATCATATGCCTTTTTAAGGTCAAATAACCTGAAGTTGCAATAATTACCACCCAAATTTCCTCGTGGAACTAAAACTTTTGTCATCTGAACTTCACTAAAGGACTTGATTTAACAGAATGAAGAGAAGTTCATTCTAGAAAAAAGGAAAGGAATAAAATCTCCTGATATTCAAGAGGTTCTTTAAGGACCAGAGATTTCCTGTTGCCTCAGAGAGAGTAGAAGTTGCTTCATGCTTTTGAACTCTGATCAGGAGGTTATTCATGTGCAAAGAAACAAATTGCTTGAATGTGACATTCTACCTTCTTGTCCACAGCCATAAAAATGAATGAAAAACATGAATGCATGGGATGATGGCAAGATGGGAAGGTTATTGATGCAATTCATAAGCCTCCTGGACTACTGGCAGAAATCTGACAAAAAGGTGTTAAGGCTTAAGTCTTGAACCCATTATCCATACATATATATACTCTTATAGGTTATTTAGACGTTTGACCTCCTCAATAGAAGGAGCAATTTTCAAGCTCATAATTTTTTACTGAGCATATTTGGAAAAACACATCCGTCCTCTCACAAGAACCCAGCCATAAAAGTACCCCCAGGCTTGACAGAGTGGGAAGTCCATCTAATCCTTACACTGATAACTTAAGCAAAGCCTGTTTAATCAGGCTTTGAACAGAGAACTATACATTGCTCCAAGATCTTTTATTTTGCCTTTATAAAGATTTGTGCTTGTTTGTGCAAGCAAGGCTGAGAGACAGCAGCATACAGACACACATCAATACCTACCACTTGAATTTTGGTTTTGAGCCACAGCTACAATCCTTAGCTTCTCCACTGGCATGCAAAATATAACATTTTTGGTTATGCAAATAGTCCTCTGCCTTGTGAATGGGCCTCAAGTGATTCAAATGTTAATTCTGTTAGAAATCTTGATGCAAAGCCAGTATTTCAACCATGTCAGCTTATAACCAAGACTTTCTGAGAAACACATAATTGCAAACTGAAAAATATCTTTTAGGACCATAAATACATTGAGATAAAGTAACCTGGAAAAGCGTGAGAGTTCTTTACAGCTTTTTGTTAATGGGGCTACGACCTGCTGGGCTTTGCTTTGGGCCAGAAGCCCCTTCAGAAAGTGGCCGTCTCCTTCCAGCAGCACGGCAGGCACTGCGACGCTGAGAAAACCAGAAATGAAACAACAAGCGCACAGTTTTATCCTGTCCAAAGTTTAATGTGCTACGTTTGGGGTTTGTGTCTTCTCATTTTCTTAATAAAACGCTCACACAATCCAGGGAATGTTTGTATGAAAGTGTTCCCATCACTATTAATCACATTTTTTGATCCCTCACAGCGTACAAAAGAACAAGCATGTGCCCTGGATTTCAAAGAAATACAGGGAAAATAAGTGAGTGTGTGTATGTGTGTTATCCTGCTACTTGAGGGTGAAATGTGTAAGAAGGAGAAGGAGAGTAGATTGTATTTTTTTTCAAGTTATAAAATTTTGGAAATATTTGGATCATATAAAAGTAGATCAATTTTGACTGCTTCCAAACTAGAACTTCAAAATATATTGGCTTAATAGCTTTTTACTTTGCAAGTACAGTTTTGATTTTTGTCCAGTCATTTAACCTATCACAGGAACTTGGGTTACTTTGTTGTCTCAAGTTTTAGATCTGAGGGAAGGGAGAATAATTTCAGATGGAAGCTAGTCACACTGACACTGCTATCACCCTGTCTGCAAAGCCAGCATGGTGGTACACTAGAATTCCTACTACCCTCTTTACTTTCTTGATTGCTTCTGCTCAGGGAAAACCAGGTTACAGTTAAGACTAAATAAAACCTGAGGAAATTTGTTATACAATTACCTGAGCTGTACAACTAAGAAGGGCCTCACAGAACCAACTCTCAGCTTAAGCTGGCCACAGAAACAAAAGGGTGTTAGGAATCTTCCATGGGAGATCCAGAGCAAAATATTAAATGCTTAAAATTAGCTGTCATTGACAGTGTAAGCTTTTATCATCCTCTTAAGGCAAAATCCACAGCATCCATATTCACATGAACCCCTTCCTAACATCCCAAAGTAACAGTCAAAGAAAATGGGTCAGTACCACTTCTGTGGTGTTTAAGGAAACTCTGAATCAAGCTTCACAAAACAAGGAGGACAAATGAGCTGCATCAGATCAGAACAGACACAAATCACCAAGTTTGGCACAGCAAATATATCCTTATTTACAAGATTTCCTCCATTCTTTTTGTTCTCGGTTCACTTTTCACTTAGCTCCAGCTAAACCTACTGCCAGCTGAGAAGCTGTGGAAGTTTGTAACCAGTGGCCCAGGCCTTAAAAATTCAGAAATACACAGTTCCAGATTCTACAGCTGTATATCCCATAGTGATGACTTTTAGACTCTACTGTGATAGCGTGTATTTTAATAAATGGGCCAGAGGTGGAAGGTCCTGATATCCTATTACGAGTCTGTGAACCCTCCAGTTCCCCTTCATCTCAGCAGAAAAAGGTGATACATTATCAGCTTCTTTTTTCATATTGCATACTCGGGGGAACATTCCAAAGTAAAATAACGTGGGTGTTCATTTTCATTGTTTTGAAGAAGAAAGGAAAGGTCAATTTCTAATGCTGAAATGTTTCTCTCTTCATCCTGATTATGAAGTCTGAAAGCAGCAACTGGACGCGTGCTGTAAGAAGAGATCCCATCATGAAGCACGCATTTCAGCTCCACCTAACTTCTAAATGAGAAATCTCCCACCTCTTTTAGCAAAACCCAAAAAAATTAACTAAAATATTTGCAACACAATCTTCAGCCTATGGAAAAATACAAGAGAGGAAAAGGAGCAGTGCTGTCTCCCGAAGGAATGGCCTGACCCAGCCAACTGTGCCTACAGCGTCCTGCAGCAGCTAGACCAAACTAAAGGGCAGCCTGGGAAGAAAAAAGGAAACAAAAACTAGGAAGGAAAAAATGTCTTTTCTTTTTCCTCATGTATATAACTTCAATAGAAGATGTATCTGCTAACACATTTTCCACTGTTTTGATTATAAGTGGTGTTTTTCTTCCTGTGAGGAAGGTATTGGCTACTGTCATATTTCATGCCAGCACAAAGAGATAGGCTACTGAAAATATTTCCCGAGTTTTGAAGTTTAGAAACAATTCATGTTTAATATCTTAAGCAAAGTACCGTGATCTAAACATAGCATTTTACCATACTGGGATTTTTCACTTCCCTGAATAGTCGACATATTTAAGGAAGAATTGAATCATTTCCACAAAAGATGAGAATAAAAGGCAGCAGAGCATTACACTGCAGCGGCCTCAGGCTCTCCCAGGCTGCCTGTGTCCTCAGCCAGCCAGCCCCTTCCCAAGGCACGGCCCCATCATCTGCAAACAGGAATCTTTCTCCCTTTCATTTAAGAGTGATTTATATAGCTATTAAGACAGAATTGTATCTTGTGTCTGGAAAGGGAATAAAGGTGCTTAATTTTAGAGCCTGCTTTAAAGAAGTTACAAATTTGCAATAAACTGGTTCAGTTTTATTCAAAACAAAAAAAAAAAAACAAACCCCACAACTAGTTGTTATGCTGTGGATGGAAACAAAAGTATTGAAAACAAAGGCACCGTTGTGCATCCAGCATCAGCACAGGCACGTCTACATTGCTATACCCGTGCCTGAAGAACCAAGACTGTTTCATAACACATTCCTAAATAAATTACACACATCAGGAGAATTAGGATAATTCATTCATGAACTTTCTGCATTAAAAACACAAACAACTGTTCTGATGTTGTGTTAATGAATGACTGTAGGCAGCAGCAAAAAGATTGCCAAGCGTCTCAGACACAACTTCTGACAAAAATGGACATCTCTCATAAGAAGCATTTAATCTTTATCTAGACGTGGGTATACATCCAACTCACATTAAACATTCTCTGGGTTGATCAAAGCCAGTCTGAGACTCTTCACAAAGTATTTGGTTCTTTGGGTGACAAGGTTTATCAGATTTCTATGTCAAGTCTTTAAGACACACAAGAGACACATGCACATACAATATACACACACGCTCACACACTTCTTTCATACATGTACTGATGAATTTCCTTCAAAGGGGAACAGATTTAACACAGGAAACCAGACGACCTTGTCATGTCCTTATTTTGTATTTACGCAGAGTTGAAACTGGTTCTGCCGAGATACAACAGTCACCTACCAGTTTAATGAGCACAAAAGACTAAGGAGGAAACTCAAGGTACCTTAACTGGTTCAAACACTGAGCTGCCACCTTGCTCCCATACTTTCAAAATTCAGGACACAGCAGTGGAAAACCACACATAAAGCACTCAGAGGTCTGGACAAAGACAAATGTGTCTGCAGATTTGAAGGCCCCACTTTAATGACAAGGCTAAATGGTACTTTTGGTAGGATTATTCCTTTCACGAAAGGGAGATATAACAAAGAAAAATCAATTTGAAGAATTGGCTAGGTTCAGGAGACGTTTCATCAACACCAGATGATATCAAAATTTTATTTCACCAGGTGGCCATGGAAGGTATGGGCACTTGGAAGTCATCTCCCTTAGGGGCTCTAAACAATTCAAGCTGAGATGCCATCACTTGCTAGCATCTCAATTCATATAAAAAACTAGCTAACATCTGTATCACCAATTCAATCAACTCCAACTGGGATATGGTCACAGGATAAAAATTAATGCTACTTGGAGCAGGATTAGTTTAGTTATGCATTTTATAATGGTAGCATGTGCTATATGAGGAGGTTAAATTTGCATACAGCACAAAAAGACTGACCCTTATCAACTTCCACTAAAACAAGAAATCCATGAGGGCTGCATAAGGGTTCTGTATGATTCATGTATTACAATTATATATGAAGAAAGGACTGCCGCCCTCCTTTTATCCTCTATATTCTGTAATTGCGATCTTTTTTTCTACCCTTCCCGTCACACTATGAGGGACAGCGAGAGCAGCAGACCAGACAAATCTGAAAAGCAACAGTTCCAATTCCTGCATTAAATAGGGAAGAGAAGAAACAGTTTTTGAGCAGAAGAAAACTTCTCAGAGCAGAAGGCCCCAGTGGAGCCAAAAGCCAAGTGAGAGAGTCCTGACCCTCAGGAAACTGCAGGCAAATGCCTTGCTGAGAAGGGTTCAATGGCACCCCTGAGCAAATGGATCTGTAAACTTCTAGCACTGGATCTAGCACAAGATCCCTTACCCAGCATCGTCCGTGTGAATACTGAAGATGCACACACAACTTCTTCAGTGGAGTAGGGCAGAGTCTGAAAGATCTGCCATTACGCTAACTGATAACAGGTATGAGAAAAGGATTCCTGATTGCAAAATGATGATACTGGACAAGGGGGAATAATAAAAAAATCCTCAAAGTGTCACCCCATTCTTTTCTTGCTTAAACTGTGCCCAAGAACAAAAGGCAGAAGAAGGTCACAGCTTGCACATCAAAAGCACTGAGGGTTCAATTGATACAGCCGTGTTCCATCTCAGCAGGCTACAGATAAAATATTGGAGGGGGAATGGGAGAAGGGCAGAAGGGACAAAATATTCTGTGGAACAGAATGAAGCTGCATAATTTGGAATTTTCATTTGTACTTTTCAGAAAAGCATGATACTTTTCCCACATGATGGGAGTTCATTACAGAGTTTAAAATTTATATCACAATTCTCAAAGGGAACCACGACCATTTATATTGCATTTATGTAATCCCTGCTCTCCTGAAGGTTCTATAATTGTGAGAACTGCTAATTTGTTAGAGGACGAAAAGGAAAAAAAAAGAAAAAAAAAAACAACAAAGAAAAGGCTATGCTCAGCCTATGAATAGCAAGGAACAAAGAAACAAGCAGGAGCAGGACAGACTTTATCCCTCTACCATTTCTGAGCACCACACATGGACAGAAGCCTTAATTTGGTTCACCAAAAAGCGAGGAGGGAGCACAGAGCAATTTGGACACACTAAAGAGCAAGGTACAATAACATCACAGTACCCACTTGCACTGTATCCGAGATTGGAAAACTACTAGCTCTCCCGTGTTTCTCTGAGATGACCAGGAATTCAGTTCACCTGTTTCAGCCAGACAGTCTAACTACTTTCAGAGAAAGGCAAATGAATACTGTCAGTAAAAAAAAAAATAATAAAAATTAGCAGCCAGTGAGGACTGGGGTAAGCAGCAGGAGAGGAAGCAGAATAAAGATGAGAGCCCCTGCTGCTTCCAAGCTCCACATCACCAAGGATCTAACGTGCTTCTCTCAGACGTATGCAAATGCACAAAAGCATTTGCACAGGAGAAAGCACAACTGTAGTACGGTTGAAAATCTGAGCAATGCAAAAAATGTTCAGTCACAAAAACTCCAGAAATTAAAGGTAACTTTTCTATTATTAATGTTCAGTAAAAATGAATATACAACATCACATTTAGTAATAAGTAACATCCAAAAGTCTTGGAAATTTTTAAAGCTGACTTCATTCCATAAGAAAGGTGCCGGGAATATCCCTTTCCAAATATACTGTGGTTCTGAAGCCCAACCTGTCTAAATTTGGAAATCCTGTATTCCCCTTTTACCTTGAGGAGGCACACAGTTTGGGTAAGGCTGCAGGATGCCCAGAACAGGCAGAGACCAGGCAGAGAAATTAAAATTGCTGGAGTTTCTTTACTTCTGAATACTTCTTTACCTCACAGATCCAGCAACAAAGTGTCCCAGAGGTTCTTGGCTTGTGTGTTTTATTTTTAACAACACTGAAAAACAAAGCTGTTGTAACTACAAGCTGCACTGGCTTTGCAGAGACTTCCCAGTTACCTGAGCTGCAGCTATCCAGCCTGCAGCAGGCACCAGCTCTGTAGGCAATGAAAAGGTTCCCCAAGCTACAAGCCGAGCTACTGTCCCTTTCTTTTTTTACTTCAATGCTCCAAAGCAATGTGGCTTTTGGGGAGAGTGAACTTATTCTCAGACTCTAACAACATAAAGACACAAAAACAAGTGAGCTTTGAGACATCCTGTTGTCTGTCTGTTCTCATGTTTCTCACACCCTTACAGTAACATACACGCTCAGAACAGTTACATCTCCATAATCTTAAACATAATCTCTTGAAGTTCCCTGAGGCTTGTTGAGCCAGACACATACGAAGGTTTCAGGCATTTCAGTTACAGAAATTCAAATTTCTTGACTGGACTTTGTGAAGGAAATGTGAAAGTCCTCCACACTCCTATGACTCAAAAGCAGCTGTGAAGCTTCACTAATAAAAAAATAAATAAATAAAATTTTAAAAAACTTCTATAAAAGGAAGAATAGTTTATTTTTTGGAAGAAGATGATTTAACTTCCAAATAAAAGAATAATTTACTCTTGACTGGCAGACAAAGGTGCGATTCCCATTGCAACTTTCATCTTTACCTTCTACCTGTGGAGCAACCAACCATGACTCTTAAAAAAAAAAAAAAAGGCAGATAGTGTTTCCCTGTGCCCGTGACCTCCAGCACACAACTTTCCAGACCTACTCAAACACAATGAATAGGAGGCTTATCAACGGGAGTCATCTAACTAGGGCTGTAAGGTCATTTGTTGACTTAAAGTTGTAAAGACCATTATGCTACATATCAGTCAAAAATCACTGAGCTGGGAAGTGCGTGCAATAACTTAGGTAATAATTCAATATGAGGTCACAAGAATTTTTTCTACTGAGTAAAAATATGTTTTTCTGTAGCCCTTCTGGGCTGGTACAGACTGTGCTACTTCTCTAGGATAATACAGAAGCACAGCTGCTTTACACCACTCACAGTATTGTTACCACAAAGCAATATTTTTCATCGTGCACCTATTAGGAATACCATAAAATAAATCACCCATTCACTTAGGTATGAGCTCTCTCACGGTAAACTGCTGATCTTCCCTGTACTTCTTCCTTAGCAGTTACTCTGCTTCACTTTTCCACAGACAAAAGTTTTGTGAAGATTTATCCCCCCCAGTCTGAAAGCTTCAGAAGGGGAGGCTTCAGAAAACCTCCCAACCTCAGGAAGTCTGTCCAGTCTGGAGCATACCACCTTTGGAAGAAGGGTCAGGCAACTCAGGAGGAGTACAGAGATCTCATTAGATTATACAGGGAAAAAATTAGGAAGGCAAAAGCCCAGCCGGAGCTCAACTTGGCCACTAACATAAGGGACAACAAAAAAAAGTTTTTATAAATACATCAACAAAAAGAGAGTCAGGGAGAATGTCCATCCCTTACTGGATGCAGGGGGGAACATTGTAACCAAGGAGGAGGAGAAGGCTGAGACACTTAATGCCTTCTTTGCCTCTGTCTTCAACAGTCAGGCCAGCCACCCACAGGGTGTTCAGCCTCCTGGGCTGGAAGGAAAGGATGGTGAGCAGAACAACTCCCCTGTAATCCAGGAGGAAGTAGTTAATGTTCTTCTTATGCACCTGGACATGCATAAGTCTATGGGGCTGGATGGAATTCACCCAAGGGTACTCGGGGAGCTGGTGGGAGAGCTCACCAAGCCTCTCTCCATTATCTATCAACAATCCTGATAAAGGCAGACTCACATTTCTTTCTTTAAGATCCTTTAAGGTTTTCATGTTTTGTTTCTCTTCTTCCCTCCTACCACACAGTGAGAGATGGACGGAAGAGGCCTGAACCTTTGAAGACTTCTGAAGATGTTTTGTGGCCAAGAATTAAGCATCTCTCCTCCCTGCTCTACACTGGCACTCAAATGCATTGTTTTCTCCTATAAGTCACAAAATAAACTTCTTCAGTATGCATGCTGAACTGCTCTTTACAAATTTAAGGTAAATAAATTCATTAAACAAATTCTGTGTTCTTTGTAATTTTATAATGCAAGACAGCTGGCTGTTTCCAAAGCATTTATGTGCTATTTTTGCATGCTGCTATCCCCACACAGCATTAAGATAACAGCCTTCGACACTGGAGTAGATGGAAAATTATTATCTGGGCAACCGTAAAACCAAAGATGTAGGGACAGTCTCTGACCTGAACACTTTTAAATGTGAAACGCAAATAGGTACAAATACATATTCATTACAAGATATAAATTCAAAAATTAATAAAAAGAGAGAAAAAACCTAAAAGTTGCCTAATAATGGTATTTAAATGGCAAAGTACAAAAATACCTACAAAACGTGCCTGGTTTGGATGATGCTTTGAAACATCACCTAGACCTATGGGAAATGAAACATTGCCATATGCTAAAACACCAACAGAGCTTTATTACTAATAGTAAATCAAATAAAGCAGAGCAAAGGAACAGTGATATTTCTAAGGGTGGAAAATGAAAACCAGATACAGAACAGTTCTCATTATTAGGATGGGGAAGAAATAATTTTACTGCCCAAGAAAGGATCACAGTAAGCAAGTTAACCTCACAAGCAGGGTAGCAATAAAACCAAGAGATGTTTGTCTACATACATACTCAAAAAGCAAAATCTTTGTCATGCTGGATATAAGGAATATTACTCCTTATATCAAACATGATAATTACAGAATTGTAAATCAAGCTGTTTCCAGAATTAGAATCTATCGCACAGTTCATTATTTAGCCTAGATGAACGTATGATATTACAGGAAATTAGGGGAATGAAATATCTGAGATAAAAGTTAAGGTCAGTGAACTTTTCCACTGGCTGCAGTGGATTTAATAACACTTCAAGTCTGATGCTGAAACATTTCTGAACAGCTGATAATGAAAGTTACAGTAGAATAATAAACCACAACTGTATTACCACAGAAAACAAATAACTTATTGACTTCTATCCTACCAAATTTACTACAAATGAGCAAATAGTGTGTAAATTATTTTCAGACTCCATATTGGCTCAGGTATCACAGCTGCAGGCCCATTTAGAATACAACAGTAATCTGGGGCCTGCACCACTCAAACCTATGTCATCAGAAGAGCACATGGGTTTAGTCCACTCGGGTATACACATCCAATCAGTTGCACTTTTTTCTCTTTTTTTCCTTCTTTTTTTTTTTTCCTCCTTTTTCTCAGGCTCTTCAAGAGTAAAACATCCTGTAAACTGTATGCCACTAAATGAAAGCATCAGGAAGTTGGTACAACTGACTCAGACCAAGTTGAAAGAACATTCAGCACAGGCTACTCCTAAATTTTCTTCTAGAAATTCAATAGGGCTGAGCAGCACTGATAAATAAGCCACAGTTACCTACTTTCATTCAAACCTATGTAACTTTGATAAATGGTAGAAGACTCAAACCCACATGCACTGCATAAGCAGAATTAGTTTATGTAAGCTTTAATCAAAGTTTCAGCTAAAACTCTTCCAGTCATTAACTATGATTTTTCTTATGCAGCTTTACTGGGTGATTTTGTATTTTTTTTCCTTTTCCGTCCATTTTTTGTTTCAATCAACTTAGTGCTTGCTTCTGCAGTCACCTATTCCATATCCATGCCCTGCATGTCCCAACAGTGACAATAAGCTTCCCCGTACATAGACAGTTAAAAAATTCTCTCAAGCATGACCATTGTTTAAAATTTCAGCCTGTAACTTCCCCCTAATTAACATCACACAGCATCCCAATGCAGGAATCCTATTTTCTCTTACTGCTTTACTCAAGGAGCCATAAGAAATGTTAAACAATTTACTTACAGTAGTTTTAATTTACAAATAACTAGATTTCTGCCTGAATTTGCCTTGTACTGATGGAAAATTTGAATGTTCTAATTAGAAAATTAGAAAAATACACGGCCTGAATTTGCCTTGTATTGATGGAAAATTAGAAAATAAGGAATAAGTCAAGGTGAAAACCCGCCTGGTTTCTCCATTATGAAAGACTTTGGAAATAAATGCCCTCCAACAGACCTTTGGCTCATGATACCATACATGCATTTTCTGATTAGGGCAACACTACTCCTCAGATAAATGAAATTAGAAGTTAATCTCATCTTCAGCAGTATTTGTCCTTGTTCTAATTGTCCCAGTCTAAATTATAGGGTTGGAGCCTTCAGTCAGACAACAGAGATCAAAAAAATCTGCTTAACACAATGTCCCATTCTTACTGGTTTTCCATCTCAAACTTACCAGATAACTTCAAGAGTTTATACAAGCAGTTCTTGTTCCCTTTTTTGACTTGGTTGGGTTTTTTTCACCCATGCAGCAAAGATGAGCCATGGCTGCATTACAGATCCCAGAATGCCCAAGGAGATTACACACTGCTGAGAGGAGCAGCTTCCTTGGGTCCCACAAGTGAAGTCCACAGCTGTAGCGTTACTGTCAAATAACAGGGGTCTGGCATAATAGCACTGAGATTACCTTCTGAAAGTTTCATTTTTAATACTGCCTCCCATATTTTTCTGGCTCAAATATTAGTTTCTGACAAAATAAAAAAAAACAGCAGAAAATCCAAAGCCAAACTAGATACAGATTTTTTTCCCCTTCCCATCTTACACATCATGTGAACTTCTACATGACATAAAACATACAGGACTACATTTCTACTGATAGCTCTCACAGATCTGAATGAAGTTCCATTACTCGGGACAGGATTACATTTACCAAAAAAACCCAAAACCAACCAACCTATAACCTGAGTTTGACCCCACTTAACCAAGAGTCTACAAAAGTTGAGAAAAACCCATCTCATTAGTCTAATACTCTTTGGATGTAGTCCCAGCTAGATAAGTACTTATAAATACAACAGATGCATATAGTCCCATCAAAACCAGTGAGACACCACACACTTAGGAAAATATACACTGATTAATAATTTTTAGAGCTTTTCTAGACAAGAGCTTTGTTCTACCAATATTAAAGTACCAGAATTTCAACTGGCTTCAACCACAGTGGTGCAGTCCATGGCTAAAAGGAAAACTGCTCCCATGACAGTGTGAAACATATTTTCATGTAAGTGTGCCTCTATAATCTAAAAAAAAAAAAAAAAAAAAAATCAAGTGGAAAAAATCTCTGTTCTTGCTCCTAATGAATACTAATTCATACTGAGCTCACATAACAAATTATAAAGAAAAACATATTATACTGTAGTTGACAGTTATAACGCTATAAACTTTCATCTAGACCAAGCTCACATTAAAAACCTATTAAGTATCACCAAAAAGGCACAAGAAAGCCTTATCTACTATTTTCTTATTAAGTCAGTACCACATCAACTAAAAACCTGGAGAACAATAAACATATTTGAAACATAGGCTGTTACGCCTTGAACTTGGCAGTACAAATATTGAAAGCTGTGCTCGTAACCCTCTGCACACTTCGTTATCGTGGCACAGCTGCAGGGACAGACAGCTCACAGATAAAATATATATCGTTATGAAGAAATGTGTCAGATCATTCAATAATTATTATTCAAATAAAGCAGTACAGCAGAACTGATGAAATTCCTTCATAAATTGGCCACCCACGGGTTTCCCTCCTTTGTAAAAGAGACCCCTTTAAAATGGGGCTGGAAATCCACAGGAGTTCATAGGCTTCTAACTCCACGGTGTCAATCACACGAAAAACAGATTGCCCGGTCCACCCCAAAACGAGCTTACTGTACAGACAGATGTCATGCAGATGCTGCAGGAACATAGGCATGAGAAAGGGATGAGGGAGCTGCAGCTGCTGAGATTGCAGCTGTGATGCCCAAGAAGCCACACACCTTCCACGCAGGGCCACGCTGTGGACCCCATGAGGGCTGATGCTCTGGTCCCTCCCTTGCTTCATCCCACCTCAGAAGTTATGCCCAAATAGTCAGCACAGTTTTAAAAGGTCCCTCAAAAACTGCAACAGTTTTGTCTCTTTAGTTCACTGCCAACTTCAGCTGAGTCTGAATCAGTGGTGTGGTGGTAAATTGTTTATTATTTCCCTACTAAGGTTCATTTTTAGTACCTTCTACCAGAGGAGGCGCACGCAGAGAAGGCACATCTAGCAATTTCTACAAAGGAGCTTAACACAGGCCAGCTCAGATAAAGCAGCCATCAGTAGGGACCACGAGAGGCTGACAGGAAAGGTTCAAGGAGCAGATCAGAAAGCATGACAAGCACCTCCGAGTTATTCCCAAGCCACACAAATTAAGAGTCCATGGAGAAGGCAAAATAAACAGGAGCTAGTCCCAGGCTACACACAGCTTCTAAGCCACCTGTATTCTTGCTCCCTGATCTTCTGATTGCCTTCATCAAGAAATGCTTTTCTTCACCTCATGCTATGGATATATGAAAAATCACATCTCTTTTCATCTGAGGTGCTGCCTGCAGGTAAGAAGAGTGACTTACACAGTTCCCTCATCGTCCAGAGTGACTCTCACATCCACCTTAAACATGCTCTTAAGAATTCATTTGTATAGTAAATCCAACAGGAGCCAAAGCAGAGGCAGAGCTGCGTTCTTTAACAAGGTCTCCCGCAACAGAGGCTTTCTTTTTGAAGCACCAAAGTTTCTTCCTACTAAGAACATAACCATATAATTTGAATTCTCAAGCTATTCACTATAGCATGCCACAGAAATGAGAAGTGCAATGTAATTACAAAAAAACTCAAGTACAATCATTATATGTGAGTGCATACCTTCCCTGATAGCAGTAAATGGGGTTCCTTCCTCTTCTTGTAATCTAATCACCTTCAGTGCCACCAGCTTTCCATTTACCCTGGGGAGGAGGGGAAGGAGAAATAAAAAACAAAATTAAAGAAGAAACAGTATTTCTCATAACAGAACTTGTTTCCCATCATGTACTTATTCAATTTCTTCCTGTCAATGCCAGTGATTCATTTATAGCACTGTAAGAAATGCTTCATAGCTTCCATAATGTCAACTTTATATTTTCACACTCAGATGCAATCCAAGAAATTATCTCAGTTTTCCGTGAGTCAGTCTGTTTCCTTTCTATCACAGCACTAAACCGAAGCTTTGTTAAGAAGTACCACATTGTAGAATGTGGTTTTAAAGCATCTGTCCTTTATTTGATCAAATTGTTCAAAGAAAAAGGCATACGAATTTTATAAATCACCCCACTTGCAGTATGTCCATATTTATACTGATTACCTCCTTCCCACTGCAACACATCCAAAATTACCACCCTCAAAAAGCTACGGAAGATTGAGATGGGAAATATTTTTAGGTCATTCCAATCACTTCCCATTAGGGCAGGATTGTTCCTAAAGTATGTTCTTGACTACATGGCCAAGGCTAGTTTAGATTATAATGACTCTCATTTCTAAGATTAAGAATATTTTGTGCTCCAAGAGACAAAACTTCAAAACAGGTCACTCCAGTTTCAAATGTGGTTGGCTGTTTTCGCTTCTAGCATTCAGAATCTCTCCACACATGAACCACATTCAAGGCCCTGCAAAAAAATCTAGTTGGTTCAGTTTATACAAATTAAATCTCTCAAAAACTGAATGAAAGATAAAAACTAATATAGATTACCCTTCCTCAAGAACAAACTAATACTCTGGAACTTTAAGAGACTCCCCAGGTATCACAAACAATGGTGAGGACAGATTACAGAAAGGGATAGATTACAGAAAGGGCGTAAGACATTGTCTATAAGAATACTAATTATTATCATAATAATAATATTACTTTCATCATCATCATCATTATTATTGCAATTTAATGTAATGTAAAAGCAAAATTAGCCTTTACAGCCACAAAACCCAAGGAAGCATTGGGCCTTTCACACTCCTGTAGTCATGGAGGCAATTCCCTATTGTACTGGGCTCTAGATGATGCATTCGTTTTTCTAAGCAAGACAAAACACACACCTACCAGGTCTGCGTTCATATTCTCCCTCAGGCTTTTAATTTCTGCAGTTAGATGACTTCAGTGACAGGATGGCTACTGTCTTGTTTCTTCTGATTATTATTCTTTTACAAGTGCCAGAATCTCATTAGCTCTATTCACAGCACTGCATAATAACTCTTAGCAACTTAAGAACCCCTGATTATCAGGAGATGGTTTACTCATCATCTTCCAACTATTCATAATACTTCAGACTGGTGCCAGTTCAGGTCTCAGGCCACTAGTCACTGTTGAAAGATAATTATCAGCTTAACCCTACTGATTATCTAGATTTCTCCTTAGAATTGCCTTACATATATTTTTGTTTAGATTTAAACAGAACTTCTGGCATCAGAAAAAGATAAGCCTTGCCCCAAGTAACTTCATGTGTCATGCACAGACAGTAGAATATACCATAATAAAAGCAGAAGGAGTAAGAGTGATGACAGACGCGGTTGGTATATGTGTATAGTTTTCAATTCCTTCATCAATAAACTACCCTACCTTCCACATACATATAAATCAGTTAGATACCTGGATAACTTGATTATTTTACAAGAGATGAAATAACTGTGCAGAAGGAATTTAAATAAGAAAAGCAAGATCATTTTGCAGATCAAGAAGAGGACAGATGCTGTGTTCAGAGAAGACGATGCAGAATACAGCAGAAAAAAAGCAGCGTAAGGAGGTACTAAGAAAAGCTGGATGTGGGGTCTCTTGCCAGAGAGACAGGCGATAGCACACAGCTTTGTGTAAATGATGGTCTTTTTAATACGAAGTTCTACATTCCGTTGATTCATTAAGAGTAATAGATAACACAAACAGCAATAGTATGGAACTTATTTTGAAGAATTCATAATTAAACACAGTAGGTGGGCTGTGCTATTTAGTTATCATTTGATGCCACTTTGTCACTGGTACCTGTCATCACCGTGAGAGATGCCATGGCAACTCTTAATACTACCTAAACGATCAAACTAATCTCAAGTAGTGTTCCTCTGGGATTTCATTCTCCCCTTCAGTACTATTTCTCTCCAATATTTCAATCTATAACTTCCAGGATAGAACAGCCTCCTTATTCTCATTTACTACCCAGCCATTAAAACCTCTTTTATTCAGCTCATTTTCTATAAACAGGAGTGTATAAATCTGGAAACGTGAGAAACGAAGTATCATCAATTTATTCAGATCCTTTAACTATTTTGCCACTGATGCAATCTCAGGACGCAGTTAGATGATGCTGCAGTAATGAGCCAAGGGCTACCTTAGGGTATAGCCTTGCTCCTGCTAAATCCCTGCCACACACTCCTGCCACTGTCTTGTATTTGCTGTCATTCCTGCTAGACCCTACAGTGAGACTGCTTAGGGAGCTTAAACAGGAGAAGACTGGCTTTCCGAAAGAACTAAATTGTATTTTCAAAATGATAAAGGCATTTTTCACATTTTAAAAGCAAAAACCACTAGAAAATATATGAGAAGAAGAACTGGGACCACCTCTTGAGAAGCAACAAGCCATGGGATCAAGCCAGCTATGTCATGAAATTATGCCCTGAATCTTGTGATGACATGCCAAAATAATGTGGCAATTTCCTTAGAAACAACATTGACAAAGAGAGTCTTGCAGAAAATTACCACTGCAACCTATCAGAACCTGTCTTTGCAGCCTTCAGTACTGATCAGATAAGGTTAGCAGAATTCCTCCCAGATATTACTTCACATTTGTCTTCTACAACTTCCAAAGCATGCTCAGTATTTTCATTGTTTTCAAATACAAGAAGAAAAACTGACAGGCAGACAGCCTGTCGGTCAGTGAAAAAGCAATGCTGCTGCCCCTTTTAACATCTCGGATTCATTAAACCACCTCCCTTGCTCACAGTCCAAAGTAAACAATTCTACCACTTCTCCAAACAATGCACTTAACTGGGTCAAAGATTTCACTTATCATCTTAGGTCTATCCTGTCAACTGCCTCATTAGTTTCTATTAAGGACAATATTGACTATAAAATTTCTATTGTCTAACTTAAAAGCTCTCCTCCTTCCTAAACTAACTTGCTCTTTCTTTCTCTCTCTCATCCATAAATCTTCACAGAAAGGACACAAACCCTGAAGCCTCCTTACCACCCAAAGCCACCTTACTCCAGGCAGCAGCTGATGGAGTTTTCCAATTTAGGGAAATTCAGCATTTCAGTGTTACATAATCTCTTCTAAGAGATTTCTGATTTTATATGCAATTTAGGCAAAAGAAAAATAAGTCCAAATTGTTTTATGTGGCATACAGTAGAAGTCTGTATATTATAAAAGATACAAAAGAGCTGTATGACAAAAATTTCTAATATAATGTGTCATTCTGCCTTTTCTAAAACAGCACAAAACAGCATTACCAAAATAAACACATTTATAAAAATGACCATTCATGAGAAAGTAGAGAAGATTAGAAATTACTTAATGCTTTAATGCATCATTAAGAACATGTAATACTGATGAATATAAAGTAACTGATTACTTAATTGGCTTCACTGGGGATAATGCTGACAATGCCACATAGAGAGCAAAAGAGTACAAAAACATTAATTTCTCAAGTTCTTCAGTTATATTTAGATGCAATAAATGTTCTAAATATAACATATTTAAAAGAGTCGGTTAACATAAAATCTGCCATTCTGATTTCAATCTGTTTAATACAGAGTTTTACCACTGGCTGGAGTTGAGGTTGAGTTGAGCACTCGAGCAAGTGCTAAGCTAGGGAACGTGTCTGCAAAGAAAGACTCTGCAGGTGGTGATGGGACGATGCTCTTATTTGTGATGCACATTTCAAGAAAATAATTTTTAAGAAGAAAAGTGACTCTCTATTGTTAAGTATTCATTTACATGAAAAGCTCAAAGTTTGATGATCAAACTCTGAGAATATCTAACTAGATCTACTCTGTAGTGGTACTAAAGTTACAGGCAGACATCTAAAGCCCCAAACAGCCCATGGTGGCCTAGTGAAACCAGAGGCTGCCAGAATTCTCCTTTGAAGGAACCTGACAGAGACAAATTCACTGTAGGTTTAGTCACCTCTGATTATTCGACCAAATAACTAATTCCATGCTGAGGGAAACACTCCTTCTAATCATTATCATAAAAGATAAGTAAAAGTGTATACATGGTTTGTATGATATTTCTCTTACTGAAAAGGATTTATGTTTGTAGCTTACAAAAAAAACACCCAACCCGTTCCCGCTAAAGCCCTATGCTGCCGATACTCGAGGGACGGACACGGCCCCTCAATTTCTCCTTTTGACTCCCACCATCTTTTAACCTCAACCCTAAACAAAAGTTACTTTAGGAGAAGCCAGTGGATTAAAGATACTTCCTTCATAATACTGACATTTATTAGGGCTGAAAAATAGAAGATCAAAGAGTTCCGAGAGAGATGAAGGATTTAAATTATTAATTAGTGTCGTCTCCGGAACTCGGGGATCTTGTTTTTCACAGGGCTCAAGGCAACACCGCCTGGAGTGGCAGCCCTCGCTTAACAGGAGCAGGTGAGCAGCATCGGAGCACTCACACCCAGGTCCCTCGTCCCCACGTCCCAGCCTGCATCACTGGGTCCAAACCAAGCAGCCGCTCCTCTCAACGAGGGGCTGCGCTTGGCCCACACCGGCTGGGAACAGATCACTGGGGACTGGCCGCAGGGAGAGGGATGCGCAGCACCGCTCCTCCTCCACACACCTCGCACCTCCTCCGGCCTCACCGATGCTCGCATTAAAAAATGATTTTCATATAAAGAGAGTTTGAAGACAAACATAGTGGAATCACTTATAAGTAAAGTGGCCTCATAACTCTGCACACAGTCACAGGGGATCTTCTGAGACGTGCTGCTCCCCAGCTAACTGGAAAATACATTGGTGCGTAATGGCATTTAGTTGGCAAAGTACTTCACCGTTTGTTCCGCCATTCCAATTGTGCATATATGTGTCAGTGCCCATAAATTACTACCCAGTAACTTCTAGCACTTGTGTCCAATATAGCTGTGTTCTATCCTAGTTTTTCTAGCACATTTTCCTCTGCAATCCTGGGTAAGTAATAGAATAGATCTTCTTTCCTCATTTTCATCCCCTGCTACAAAAGATAATAATGCTAAGTCACCTCTGTAAACTGCTTTACAGGTTGAAGCACAGCATATACAGTAAAATCTTCTCTATACATACAAGTATAGAGGAAACATCTCCCAATATTTCTTTTAGACACTGATAAATTCACTCAGTAAGTGATCAATATAGTCGATGACTCATCTATAATTAGAATCTTAGTAGCTTACACTACTATACATACACTACTTTAATATTTTTCCACCATTTGGCATTTTAGTTCAATATCTAGTTATCATGGGTTTTTCATTTAGTTCAACTTGAAGTTATTGTTATTATTAAGATTTACAATGGTAGAGATGTTTTTAAAAGGATCTACATATACGCTTGATAAACCCATGTCATGACTTTAAAACATATAGTAAAAAGCAGCCCACAAAAATCAGTTAAGCACATCAGTTAAAACAAAATGAGGGAGAAAAATAAGAAAAAAAATTAGGAAGCTCTAGCAAGTAACCATAAAGTGCCTTTTCATAATCCATGAATATATATTTCTTTTCCAGCCATCTGGTATCCCCAAATGGAAAGAATTTCATTTGTAGATGAACACTGATTTCTAACAATTTCCAAGAAATAAAATAAAAGGTTCAGAAAGTTTAGGTCCCTAAGGCAACATGAACCACAGCAATTTTGAAATATTCAGTGTAAATTAATTTGCCAAAACATGAAAAAAAAATCTGTGAATTGGACTTTTGCACATGAAACACACCAGGGAGCATGTGAACACAACCCTTCACATGAGCACGGAGGAAAGCTATGCGAATGACTAAAAAGCAACAGCATGACAGACAAAACCATGGCAAGTTCTTCAGGCCATCCGAAGCATTAGGCACTTGGAATTGATTGCACGTAATAAAAAAGACAAGACAATGAAAGAGTCATGGAGGTGTCATGACAAGTAAAAGAAATTCTGCAACTTTACAAAAGAAGTCAGCAGAGCAAACAGGCCTGCCAGTCATCTTCAGCGAAGGTTTCAGCATCATAAATATAAAAACCAAAATACTTAAGTGATCCTTTTCTTGTGAGAAGCCATCCACAACATAGATATGAAATATGATTGATCCATATATTTGTAACACATACTACAATACATCATGCCAACAACAAATAGAGGTAGTTCCCACTGATCCTTCAAATATTCCCTGCTGCTCCAAGAGCAACACCACGTGGGAACCCCGGCTGCAGCAGAGGATGGTGCCTGCCCTCCTGAGCATGATTCCTCTCTGAGACCTGCTCTTCATACCTCTAACTATCTATTGGTTTCCAGTTGAATAGTAAAAAGTATTGCCTTTGATGGAGACAAATGTAAAATGCCCTGGCTACCTGAAAAAATATCTTTCGTCTTTGGGTACACGTTGGAACCACCTTGAACACATAAAATTCAAGATTTCAACCAGAAACAGGAGAGGTGCCTTGACTGAAGGACTGCCCTACACCCCTGCAGCCTTCCAGCTCTTGGTGACAGCATCAGCTTCTACTGTGCTCTGCTCAGTACCCTACTGATTTCTCATATAACAATTAAAAGGGATAGGGACCAGTATTTATTAGGACAAGCATTTTATTAGGGATAAATTGAAATAATGTAATTTTGTGGTAGGGAAATTAGGCAAAAATGTGTTGATTGAGCTCTCTGTTCCAAATTCTACACATTTTTGCAATACTTTGAGCACATGCAACTGAGTAAAGGTGCCAAAAAAAGTAAAGGTACGCTAAAAATCACACAGATGAGCAATAATCAGCTTTAGATGACAGCAGAGCAGAAGCAGTGCAGATACCATTGGCTTGCCTCTCAAAACAGCCGCATGCTGTGCAAGCAGCAGTCACAGATCATGTCGCTTTAACTGAGGTAATCTCTTTTAATTCTTTGCCTTGAAGGGCAATTGAACACAGTGGGAGGAGAGGACGGAAACCACACCAACTCCTAAAATTGCCAAAGGCACATGTTTTTCCCTGAAGCGCAGAGTTAATGAGCAGAGCTCCTCCCAGTGCAGGGATGCAATGCCTCCACACTGCCTTGCAAGGCGCTCTGGTCGGCAGCAGCTCCCCTGTGCTGTCACCAGCTTCATCTCCAGACTCTCGTAACTCACATCAACATTTATGTGCCACAGATCAAGCCAGATCTCGTTGCTGTACCTGCAGGTAAATTCATAATCCAGCTCAAGAGGGAAGAAGGTCAATGGCAGCAGGAAGCTCTACATGTCGATGCAGAGAGAGAGCCCTTTTTCAGCTCAACCCCACAATGAAATTATACAGGAATTCAAAAGGCACCTATTGCTTTGCACCTATTGTATGGCAAATGTTCAAGGTGTTAGATAAACACGGAGTTAATAGAACTTGCATCATTTTTTAGGTGTTATCAGTAAATTACCAGGCCTATTTCTCCAAAATTTTACAGTAGAAAAAAAAAAAAAAGCAGAAATAACTTCAAAGTGATCTGAATTTCATGCATTAAGCAGCCTCTTGCAATTTTATACAACAAAGTAATATGTGAGAATCTAATCTGAATGAAAGTAGAAAATGAACATGCCAAGATGAGTTTCATTATGCACGCCTGATGTGCAACACATGAAATCAAATAGATTTGCTTATTGATGCAACTGTCAACCAGAAACAAACAGCTGCTTGGTTATTTCTCCAATAAACAAAAAAGCCCAGCCTAAGAGAATACTGCTTCACGTGCCTCAATATCACACTCTCATTCACTCTGCTGCTTCTTCATTCTTACCTCTGCTGCAACCATTCTTACCTGACCACAAAAAGAGAAATGCATCATCCAGTAAGAGGAATTAGCCCACTTTGTTTCACTTTTCTGGGATACCCAATAGATACAAATACTCAACTAGACAGAAAAGAAATGGGTTTGACAGGAAGGCAAGGGCTTGGTACCACTGATCCTGTTCCAAGTCGTAAAAAGCCAGACTTCCCCTAAAAGCAAGTCACTGCACATATTACGTTAAATTTTAGGAAAGAAATGGCCGATTTTGCATTTTTGGAAGCAGGTATGTAACTTTTAGTCTTCCCAAATGGTAAGCTAAGTGGGCAAATTTCTTATTCCATCACTATGATCAACAGGGGAAATAATTTAAAAAGCTGAAATATATCTCTGGAAATGCATTAGAAAAACCTAAACCCCATTACATGCCACATGTAGCTGGTGATAAATATTAAGCACAATAATTCTGACTACAAAGAGTTATCCAAAACAGCTCAATCTGATCATAGAATCATAGA
>VXAK01016462.1:0-14591 GCA_013399435.1 Arenaria interpres
GGGGGGAGGGCCCCCGGCAGAAAACTTTCCTCGTCAGCAGAGGACACATCCCAGCGTCTAACGAAAAGAGGAGCTTTTTCGATCCAAAGCCGCTTGAAAGGCGTCCAAAGACTCCGTTGCGAAAACTCATCGCCTTTGGATCCATCGAAATTACAATTTCCAGCAAATCTCCCATAAAAGCCACAGCGGGTTTTTTGGGTTGTTTTTTTTGTTTGTTTGTTTTTTTTTACCGACGATTCACTTCACCCTCCCCCCTTTTCCCTCCGGGTTCCTCCAACTCCCCCCCATGGACATTTTTCCCCTCCGTCCACCAACAGGTTTTAGCTCCATCATCATTAAAAAGGGGTTTTAATCACCTAAAAAGCAACGAAGGGAAAGCCCCAAAGCTCAGCTCTTTTGTACCTTGTAATATTATCCATCCAGAAGATCCCCAAAGGCTGGTTTGGACGCTCTAAAGCCACGGAGAAGACTCCTGAGGGATCTTCTTCTCACTTTTCCTTGCTGCCGGCCCGTAACGAGTTGTCCTCTCCGATTACCCAAACCCCGCTGTCAGCCGCGAAGAGTTGGGAATGCTAATTAATCATCTTCCTTCCCCAAAACCCGGCCAAGAGGTTGGATTCGGTCCTTGGCTCGAGTGCAGGGCTCTTGGGGCCACCTTGGCACAGCGTTGGGGCCACCTTGGCCCGGCGTCGGGGCCAAGGGTTGCCAGGATGACAAAGAATCACTGGATTGCATCGCCTGGTGGCATCTCAGCCCCCGTGTTGGGACTGGCAGGGGTTCCACTGACAAGGTGGAGCCCCAAGAAGCTGCTGAGATGCTTCCTCCACTCAGTTATCCCATGCACAGAGGGGGTGAGGGTCCTCAACACCCCAGGGAAGACCCCAAGAAGGACTCTTGGCCCCAGGATGAGCAAGAAGGGACCGTCCACCAGCAACGTTTGCTGGAAAATAGGGATAAATGGAGAAGATTTGCAGTCCCTACCCATGGTTTAGGGTTGGGGTTGTGCTTGGACACCTCTGTAGGGACTATTTGGTACAAACTGAGGAGAAAAACTTCCCCCAGACCCTCCATCCTTCAACTAATCCTTTCTTCTACATCTAGGAGTCTTTGATGGCCAAGCCCAAGAAGTCTCTTCCCACAGACACACACATTTTTGGGAGAAAGTAAGAAAGACCACACAGACAGCCCAAAACTACAGTAACGCACCAGAAAACATGGTTACGATGAGGACAATTCGCCAGGGAGGAAGGGAAGCAGCTGCTCAGCTCCATGTTGCAGCCTGGGGACCAAGCCAAACAGGAGAAGTGCCACCAGTTCTCCTACAACAAGGACACGGCGCTTCTGTGGCAAGAACCTCACGTCTCAAAACCAGCTAGTTTTCCCCCAAACCACAAAGCACCAGCTAGGTGGAAACCAGTGTCCCCAAGACACAAGGACATGGAATCTTCTGGGTGGGAAGGGATCCCCCCTAGGGATCATCAAGTCCAACTCCTGACTCCACATGGGGCAACCTGGAAGTTAAACCCCTATATTTAAGAGCTTCTTGAACCCCAACAGACTTGGGGGGTCATGAACACATCCCTGGGGACCTTGTTCCAGTTCTTGACAACCTTCTCCATGAAGAACTCTTGGCCAATCTCAACTTCCCCTGATGCAGTTTTAAGCCCTTCCCTCACACACCAGACCCCCAAGAGAAGACCTCCATGTCTTCTTCCCCATTGTGAGGAAGCTGTAGACATCCATGAGGTCCCCCCTCGGTCTCCTCTTCTCCAGGTTGACCAACCCTGGTACCCTCAGAAGCCCTCTACTCCTTTTAGCATCTCTGTTGCCCTCTTTTTGGACACATTCTAATATTTTTACGTCCTTCTTAGATTGTAGAGCCCTAAACTGCCCACAGGACTCAAGGTGAGGTCACACCAAGACATGGGACAACCATGTCTTCTGCCCAGTCCACCTAATGCACCCCAGGATATGGATGGCCCTTTGGGCCATGAGGACAATACGGTTCACTCCCAGTGAGCTTCCCATCACCCAAAGGCCCCAGACCCCTTTCTGCAGGGCTTCGCTCCGGCCTCTTGGCCCCAAGATCTATAGGTACATCCCAGAGGACACCATCCCATGTGCCAAATCTGGCATTTGTCCTTGTCATACAGTTGGCGACTGCCCAGTGCTGTGATCTACCAAGATCTCTCCATGAGACATCTCCATCCTTGAGGGAATCACCAGCTCCTCCTAATTTAGTATCACCAGAAAACTTAATTAACGTGCGCTCAACTCCTGTGGCCAGGTCATCAATAAAACCATTAAAGAGAGAAAAATCCCTGGAGACCACCCTGGTCACCACCACTGGTGACTGGTCCCCAGCCAGACGTTGCCCCATTGACCCTCTTTGACCCTGACCCTTTAGCCAACTGTTCACCCAACGAGTTGTGTCCATGCTGTGAGAAACAGTATCAAAATCTCTGCTAAATATCCCCAAAAAGCCACATCCACGAGGCCGGGAACCTTGTCGCAAAAGGATATTCCCTCAGGAAGCCACGACCTTCCCTTCCTGAACCCACGGTGGCTTTGACCGATGACTGCGTCGTTTTTCAAGTGTTTTTCCGACATCTCCCAGAATAACCTTCTCCATCATTTCACCGGAGTGAGACCGACAGGCCTATAATTACCAGGGTTATCTTTCCTGCCCTCCTTCGAAACTGGAATAACATTTGCTGGTTTCCAGTTGACTGGGACCTCTCCAGAGTCCCGAGACCCTTGAGAAATGACAGGAAGGTCTCACAATAACATCGGCGAAACCTTCCCAGTATCCAGGGACGTACCCCATGGGGACCTGTAGGCTTATGTGCATGCAAATCCCACACAAGTTCAAAGTCAACTGGGAGGTTACCAGTGCCCCCCAGTTGTGGTCCTCCAACCCAACTCCACAGGCCCAGCACCTCCATGGGGCCCCACCAACTCCAGGGACCATCAACTTCACAAGGCCCCACCACCTCCAGGGGCCCACCAACTCCACAGGGCTCCACACCCTCCAGGGACCACCAGCTCCATGAGGCCCCACCAACTCCAGGGACCACCACCTCCATGGGCCACCACCTCCACGGGGCCCACACCTCCAGGGCCCAACCCCACAGGGTCCCTGGGCCCATCACTGGTGTTAAAGATGGGGTGAACGTGGCATGAAACGTCTCTGCTTTATCTTCACCCGTATTCCTGAGGTGACCACCTCATCAAGCAACGGACCAATGTTTTCATTAGTCTTTTTGCTGTTAAAATACTTTAAAAAACCCCACTTTTTCTTTGTTATCTCCCCAAGCAAACAGCCAGACGTGGTGCTGCAGGAGCCACGGCGCAAACACCGTGAATTTTATTTCCTCAGCAACAGCAAAACTCCCGAGAAGGATTAACGTGGCCTCGTGCCGAAGCATGAGCTCATTCCTGCTGGGGTTGGGAGAAGGTTACGGCATCTCCATCCCCAGCCTGACCCGGCAGCAGAGTTTTCCTCTTGCAAAAGGGGTCAAATAAGTCGCTTATCCCTTCACACCCTCCTGAATAGCTTTTTTCCCCCCATATTGAGGAAAAAAATATTAAATTTAGGCCACTTGCTGAAAGTTTACAGATATCTGGTAGCCAGGAGAGCAGCCTGGGTTGTAGGACAGAAGCAAACCACCCCGAAAAACCCAACCCCGCACAAACCACCCCAAAAAACCCAACCCCACACCCACCCCACGTTTATATCCCGCTTGTCCCAACCACGAGCTTGGCTTTGCACGGCCAAAAAAACCCAAATTTGTACCAGTACGGAACCTTCCCTCCCCAGAAATGCCCAGTGGAGAAGAAGGACTGGGCCATGGCCTACTTTGCGAGGCAGCAGGAGAATCCACGGCCCTGCCCAGCGTTGCCCCCGGCTTATTTTTAAACCTGTGGCCCCGTTTGCACGAGGGATGGCCCAAGGGAGAGAGAGGCTGCTCGAGGGGGTGCTGGATTTGGGAGGATATTTATAGGCACTGAAAGACGAGCAGGGCAGGTGCTGCGGGCCTTGGCCAACCGCAACCCAACGCAGGCGTGAAACCTTCTCCCAACACCCCAAGGAGGACCACCGGCCACCAGGGAGGATCCCCTCCTCACCACAGACCTTGCCCACTCAGGTTTTGCCAAACCAAAGACCACCCATGGCAAGAAAATACCTTCAATACACTCACACTGTTCTCTCAGTGGCTTCTGAGGACCACGTCATGACCCACCTTCCCACCCCATAGGAACGTCACCAGCAACCACTCAACCAACCACTCAACCCAACCCATCAAATCCTAATTTGTCCACCAGAGAGGACCCCTCCTTGCCGCAGAGCTTGCCCACTCAGGTTTGGGCAAACTGAAGACCACCCATAGCAAGAAAACACCTTCAACAACACTTACATGTTCTCTCGGTGGCATTTGAGGACCACGTCATGACCCACCTTCCCACCCCATAGGAGCATCATGAGCAACCACTCAACCCAACCCATCAGATCCTTATTTTGGTGCTCACCCACGGCACGGTTGGAAAAGTAGAAACCCCAGAAGAATTTAGGAAGAGATTCTTGGCCGAGAACGTTGTTACCCCAGCATTAGAGGAGATGTAAATTGGGTTGTGTTGGTTTTTTTCCACGTAACTTTAGGGTTTCCAACTGTACTCCATGTCCCAGCTCTAGCCAAGCCCTGCCTGTTGTCCTGGACTCGAGTACTCAATTATTTATTTGCTAGGCAACAACATGACATCTTTCCTGGCACCCATTCGCAGGCCAAGAGGCTGACGAAGCGGTAATTAGTGAGGAAGGTTTACTGGGGCTGTGAGCTCAACCTCCCGGCGAAGAGAAGTTGAAAGCCAAGAGCTTACGCTTGGCCCGACACCAGCGAGCGAGGAAGACGACATTGGAAACCAGCCACGATTTTGGGGGGGGGNAAACCGGCCGCGATTGTGGGGGGGGGAGCAGGGGGGGCGGCATGCCAAAAAAGCCTCAGAAAAGGGCCACCACACAGAGGCACCGGGGCCCGTCCCGAAGAGTTAAGGCAAATTTTAGCGAGAGCTGCAACCTCCGTTGGGTGCCTGGTCGTCTCATGACTTGCGTATCTTTTCTGGACAGAGTTCAAAGGCGGGCCATAAAAAGAAAATAAATAAATGAGTGGCCCCAGAAGCTGGCAAACACACCTTGGGATGGGCGAAGCGTGAGCTGCTCTGCTCCGGAGAAGAGGTTTATAGACACCCGGAGGTCTCCGTGTGACCCAAGATCAACCCAAAATTGACCCAAAATGTGATTTCCTACGCTGTGGAGCGCTTCACATGGGGACCCACCTCGCAGGAACGACATGTTTTCCCCCCAGACAACCCCTAAAACTCATTCCGAGGGTGCCACGAAGTCTCATCACCCCAGCAAAGCCCAGATTTAGGCCAAACCTTGGCATTGGCCAAGGGCTGAGTTTACTTCGGCCTCTTCAACCTCTTCGTTTTATTTCCCAGGCTCCCATAGACCAACTGCTTCGGCTCTTTGCTCCTGCCTCTCATCCACTCGTCCCAAAAAGGGTCATGCAGATGCTCTTTGGGAAGAGGTGGGCCAGATGCCAGCATCTCAAGACCCTCACACACTCTCCGTGACAAAGAATTCAAGACTTATTTAAGGGAGACTTTAAGGGTTGGGCTTGTAAACCACAGAAACATCTACCAGAAGACTTCAAGGACCAATTTTGGGGGGTGGGGTGGTGTCTCCCTGGACATGGGGCTGTAAAAACGCCACCTGGCATGACTCAGACCAAGACAAACACACGGACTGAACCAACAGTTGAGCAACAGCAGAAGTTGGTCTTCAGAAATCCCCGTTTAAGAGACCAACACTCCCTTCGTGCAGGCCCCAAACGCCGCTTCCTTTCTCCACCTCGTTGCTCGTTGGCGACGCACGGCTCAAAAATGGCAACTATTGGAGTTTTTGGACACCAATTCGGAAGCATCCACCAGCTCCAACCAAAACCCAACACCCTGTTTCAGGGCCTCCACCAGCTCCATCCAAAACTCAACACCCCAGTTTGAGGTCACCCTCTAGCTCCATCCAAAACCCAACATCCCGATTCAGGGACACCCACCAGCTCCATCCAAATCCCAACACCCCAATTTGAGGTCACCCTCTAGCTCCATCCAAAACCCAGCACCCCAGTTTGGGGGTGTCAACCCGTTCCATCCAAAACCCAATACCCTAATTCAAAGACACCCACCAGATCCATCCAAAACCCAACACCCCAGTTTCGTGGCATCCACCCGATCCATCCAAAACCCAATACCCTAATTTGGGACAATCCAGCAGCTCCATCTAAAACTCAATACCCCAATTTGGCAGTGTCCACCAGCTCCATCCAACACCCCAATCTGGGACAATCCAGCAGCTCTATCCAAAACCCAACACCCCAGTTCCAGGGCGTCAACTGGTTCCATCCAAAACCCGACATCCCAATTCATAGACGTCCACCAGATCCACCCAAAACCCAACAGCCCAATTCAGGGTCACCTACCAGCTCCACCCAAAATTCAATATCCCAATTCGGGGGCATCCACCAGCTTCATCCAACATTCCGATTCGGGGCCATCCACTGGCTCCACCCACAACCCAACACCCCAGTTTGGTGGCGTCCACCGGCTCCATCCAAAACCCAACACCCTGATTCAGGGCCACCCATCAGCTCCATTCAACACCCCGATTCAGGGGTGTCCACCAGGTCCATCCAACACCCCAATTCAGGGCTGTCCAAAGCAACCAGTAAACATTTGCTATTTCCAGCAATATTTTGATGCCTGCCACCCAATTTGAGCAGCATCCATGGACCGGGACATCCATCCACCACCGGGATTTACAGATTTCTACCCTATATCTGAGGTGCCACCGGTGCTTCTCCAGCCTCTTCCTCCTTATCTCCATCCGCCCCGCGGCGGTTGGGTGATTTAAGCACCTTTATTTAAGTGGACTTTGCTCTTCCCAGAGAAGAAAAACCACCTTTGGCCTCTTTCCCTGCTCCCAGCCCCCTGCAAAAGGATCTGCGGGACTTTGGGAGGAGGCAAGACGGTTGGGAGAGTTGTTGAGCCTTCATGCACCACCTCCCAGGTCCCCACAGGGAGGACGGGCACGGTTTTGGGGTGAAAACCACCCCCTGGAGAGGTTCCGGGGTGGGGAAGGAGCTGGAGAAGGTGGCAACGTGGATCAGGAGCCAGCCTGAGGGGTGGCGATTTGTCACCGGTGCCACCAACCCCAAAAATGACCCAAAATTCAGGCAATTTCATCCCGGTGATTCCCTCCCCCGTTTCGCAGGACACCCCTAGAAAAGCCCCTTTGGCATCTTAACGAGCTTTGCCTTCATGACGACGAAGGTGGCAACGTCTCAGGGGCTGGGACCGAGGACATCCACGAGAACAGACGCTGGGAGCTCCCACCATCACCAATCCCGCTGGATTTCTCCCCGTTTCGCAAGGCGCAGCCCGGATCCCTCCCTCCGTGGCAGTGGGATTTTCCAGGGGGAAACTGAGTCACGGATGGAGCCCCGACGCTGGAAATTGTCCCTTTTTAAGATAATTTAAGCCAGATAATTAATCACCCTCCGGGCAGCCCCAAAGCCAGGCTCTTCCCAACCCCGCGGAGGGGGGATGAGGCTGAAGGGATGAGCCTCGTTATTCCCCGACGACAATTAACACCCAAATTACTGCCAACCCAAGGATGGGTTGTCCCCCAAAGCACTCCAGGCTGGAGACAGGGATGGGGACAACTTCCCAACGCACGGAGCACGGGCAATGCCACCCCCACCCCTCCCAAAACGTGGTGTATTTCTGCCGTTTAATTCTTTTCCGAGAGTGTATTTGGAAGGAAAAAAAATATATACATATACAAAATACCTACAGCTGGGATGAGCCTTTTCCCCGGGGTCGTTGGGGTTCCTCCATCCCGGGAACACCGTGTCCTGCCCCTCCATTTCCCGACGGCATCGGGAACGGGAGCGAACGCGGCTCCGAGCATCCTTCCCCCCGGCTCAGGTGGGCTCCGGAGTTTCATCCCAATGAGGGAGGGGGGAGGAATAAACTCCACAAAACTCTCTAAAAATATATATTTAAAATAACAGGGTGGTGGCAAGTAGATGCTGGAGAGGGGAAAGGGATCTCCAAGCGTTGGGATCGACCTATCCCGGGAACGAGCTCCAGGGAGAGCTCCTTAAAGGGTGCTGGGAGGGAGGAATCCAAATCTCTTGGCCCCTCTTGGCGGGGAAGAGGGGGGGGAAAAAGGGATTAAAAAGAAAGGAGAAGGGAAGGGGAAAAAAATAGGTGGAGAAAACAAAGGCTGAGCCTCAGCCCCCGGCCACATCCAGCCCATCTTGGGTATTGTCCTCGCTGTCAGCCCCGTATAAATTAAACTCCCCCTTCTCGGGCGCCGCCAGCGTCTCCCCGACCTCCTTCCCCCCGGCGGGGGGGGGGAAAAAAAAGTCGGGAAAAACTTCTCCACCTCCAGCTTCCCAAGAAACTGTGGCACCCGACGCCGGGAAAGCTCAAGCATCCTTTTGGGGGAACTCAAATGGGGGATTTCCCCCCCCAAACCGGAAGGTTTTTTGTGGGGGGAATTTGGTCCTTCCAAGGACAAGGCGGTGCCAAACCCCCCCCCCCCCCCCCCCGGGCTCTGGTTTTCCACCAGCCCCTNCCAGCGACCGCAATCAAAATAATCCTAAAAAGCTCAAAATTGGGAATAAATGACACCGCGGCCGGGTTTCAGCACCAGGAAAGCCCTGGGGTTCCCATGGTGGGTGGTTGAAGCAATTTGGGATGAAAACACTGCTTTTTAGCTAAAGGAAATTGAGCTGTTTGTACCTGAACCGGGTGTTTTTTCCCAGTTGTCCCAGTTTGGAGCAGGGGCGAACCCGGGTTTGGGTTTTCCAGCTCGATTCCTGCAGAACTGGGGGTTCTAAACAGCGAAACTAAGCCTTGGTGGGGACCTTGGTGACACCCCAGAGCAGGGTGGCCCCAAACTGGGGACCCTGGTGACACCCCACACTGCCACAACAGCCCCAGAGCAGGGTGTCCCCAAATTTGGGACCTTGGTGATACCTCAGAGCAGAACGTCCCCAAACTGGGGACCTTGGTAACACCCCAGAGCAGGACCACCTTGAAGAGCTTCCCAGATGCAACGTGGTCCTTCCCCAGCCACCTCGTGGTGGGTAAATAACAGCAGGACCCACCACCACACAGGTCACCAGTGCCAGGAGATAAGATTTTAAGTCAGCTGGTGACTGTTGAGATGGACAAACTCATCACAGGGATGTGGCGTTGAAGAGGAACCACTTCCAGCTGGAGAAAAAGCCACCCACCAGCCAGGGGACAACTAAGGAGGCAAATCACCAGCCAGCGGCGGAACCCATGGCCACCGCCCACCTTGTTTTCCAGCGAGGACGGGGAAGGACAGGAAGGTTGGAAAGGCGTGGAGGGGTTTGGGTAGGACCAGGGATGGCAGAGGGACCTATCGGCATTGAAAGGATGGAGAAGTTGAGGTGGGAGAGGACAGACACCAGACAACCAGGGATCTTCAGACAAGTGGACAACTGCGCTCGATAGATGAGGAATTGGCCAAAGAGCCCCCTACAAAGACTTAGAGTCAACATCTCAAGGCCCAAGTGGAAACCAGTAACAAGCAGAGTCCCTCAAGGGTCCATACTGGGACCAACGCTATTTATTATCTCCACCAATAACATGGATTCAGCAAGTTTGTAGGGAACACCAAACTGAGTTGACACGTTGAGGGAAGGGATGTCATCCAGAAGGACCTTGAAAGGCCAGGGTGACATCTTGATGGGCCAAGAAGTGGGCCAAGGTGAACCCCATGAAGTTCAACCAGGCCAATGTGAACCTCATGAAGTTCAACCCAGGTCCTGCACGTGGGTTGGGACAATCCCCCAGTATCAAGCTGGGGGACTGAGAACAGCCCGGTGGAGAAGAACCTGTTAGAGCAGGTCCAGAGGAGGCCACGAAGGTGACCCAAGAGCTGGAGCACCTCCCCGATAAAGAAAGGCTGATAAGAGTTGGGGTTCTCCAGCCTGGAGAAGTGAAGGCTCTGGGGAGACCTTCTCATGGCTTACATCAGGGTCTCACCAAGGCCTGTAGGACAAGGGACAATGGTTCTAAACTGGAAGAAGGTAGATTTAGATAGGACCTAAGTGGTGAGACACTGGCCCAAGTTGCCCTGAGAAGCTACAGATGCTCCATTGTTGGAAGCGTTCAAGATCAGAGTGGAAGGAGGTCTGAGCAACCTCATCTGGTGGAAGACGTCCCCGTCCACGGCAAGGAGTTGGACTAGATGGTCTATGACAAGGGGGACCAGGGTGTCTCGAGCACATACCATTCTATGAAAACCTCCCCGCTCGCCCAAGAGCCCTTGGAGGAGAGATTCTCCAGAGCTAAGCCCCAGCAGGACCCAAGAGGGTCTCCCATGGGTGACAAAGATCCTCCACCCCACAAGATAAAAAATCCTCCAAGAGCAGCCAGAGCTTTCACGATGCCAAGGACATCCCAGTATAACTCCACATCAGCGCTGGGGACCAACACCAAAACCACGTGTCAACGCTGGCACGACGCAGGCACCTCCTGATGCGGCACCAGCCCCATGCCAGCACGTGGTGGAGCACAACCACCCTTTTGGGGTCCCAACAATGTGCCAAGGGGACGAGGAACCTCCAAAAAGCCACCAGCTTGACCCACCACCGGGTTTCGTCCCCATCTGTGGTGCTGAAGCTGGTTGGCATTCACACCCCCTCTTACTCCTTCCATCAAACCACGCATTTCTCACCCATGGCTCCTGTTTCACCGCAAAGACGTTGAGAGTTGAGGAACATCTCCAAGGCCGAGAGAGCGAACGCCTGCCCAAACCGCCCCGGTGCGACCATCAGAACCCAACACAATCCACCCGAGCGTCACACCGGCCACGCGCAGAGCACCAGGAGACACCCCCGTCCCCCAAGAAGCCACCCCAACGGCGCCAACCGGGGACTTACCGGCCACCTCGCGCGCTTCCAGGGCCACGTCGGGCTCCTGACGGGAGAGGGAGGAGAAGAAATCGGGGTCCTCTTGCAACGGGCGCAGTTCGGAGCCGGAAGGTCCCTTCCCCTCCCTGCTCATCGTCCCCAGACCCTCGGCGGCGTAAAAAGCCTCTTCCTCCAGCTCCCTCTCCGTTTCCACCGCCGTCCCAGATAAAGCCGGGTTCTCCGGGGGCTTTTTGGCATCTTGAAGGAAAGCGGCTCTTCGTTCTTCGCCTTGGGGGCCCTCAAGGGCAGGAAAAGTCTCTTGGTTGGGCTCCGGTGGCATTAACAGGGCTCTGCCTCCATCTCCTTGGCGCTCTGAGAAATTGGGGACAGCTTTCTCCATCCCTCGCCGATTGTGCTGTGTCACTCGGTAAAAAACACCGCGCCGGCACAGGGGAGGGTTGGCGGCCGGGGACTGCCGGCAAAACCTACAAGAAATATAAAAAGAGGAGAAAATGAGACCAAAAAAAGAGGTTGGATTTTCGCAGAGACGGAGGAGAAAGGCGCCGGGGAAAAAAACCCTCGCCGCGGACACCAAAGCGCCGCAGAGTTTGGGCAAGACATGGGATCCCATCGCTCATCCCTCGGGAAAATCGGCCCTGCCAGAGTCGATGAACCCCAAAAAGTGCCGTTTCTCCCCAATATGGAGCTTTTCTCCCCCCCAGTTCCCCAGGGAAACAGCTCAGGACCCCGCGGGCCCCCTCCATCCCCTAAAAATACCCTAATCATCCTCAAATTGATTATTTCTCCCCCCAAAAAAGTCAATCCCCACGATGCGGCGCAGGGAAAGGTGCCGGTTTGCACCCCCAGGAGCTCTCGCACCCCCAAAAATGGGGTGGCCACCCCCAAAACTGGGACGTAGGGGGAGGGATTGGGGATGCTGAGCCGCATCCTGACCCCGTAAGCGGATGGGATAAAGCGGTACCTTGACGTTGGGGGACCCCTCGAAGGGTTGGGGGACCCCTCAAAGGGTTGGGGGACCCCTCAAAGGGCTTGGGGAGCCCTCAAAGGGCTTGGGGAGCCCTCGGGGTCAACCAGGTATCGGCCACCCAAGTGTGGAACACCCCCGAAAAATAAACCATGGCCCCAAAACACCTTCCAGCACCCCACGTCGCTGCAGGTTAAAGGGGGGGGGGGCAAAAAAAAATCATCAAATCTTGGAGAGTAATAAAAAGAGGGGGGGCTCAGGATCCTGGAGATGCCGGGTCGAATCCTGATCCGGGCGGGAAAAATAAGAGGGAGATGGAGCTAAAAAGCCGAGCTTATCAGTTCCACCGGAGGATAAAGGCACGGGAGGAGAGCGAAGGAGCTAAATTTACCCCGGCGAAGAAGGAAAAAGGCAGAGAAGAGACTATAAATACCTTCAAGGTAAGAATGCAAATGAAGAGGGAATTATTCGAGCTGGCGCAAGATATTTCCCCGCCCCGAGGGCCGAGGGAGGAGAACCAGGGAGTGAACCCCGATGGAGCAAACCCCCGGATGCCCGGCGGCCACCTCCAAATCTCGCCCGCCCCGTCGCTTCCCCGGAGCCACCGGTAGGTTAAGTTTGCCCCGAAGTGGTAAAAATTGATTAAATAAATTTAAAAAATCCCATCGGCTCTGGCGTCTTCCTTCTGTGAGGATGGGTGTCTCCGGCGGGCTCCAGTTTGTAGGGATATTCCTCCGGCATCGCCCCAAAACGGCCCACGACGCTTCCACATCTCACACCCCCCCAAGTCCCTGAGGGTTTTTTTGGGGGAGAAACCCCCAAATTTGCAGATTTTTAGGGGTTTGGCGCAGTAGCGGCGTGGTGCGGGTGGGATGCTCCGGTGGGATGAAGGATGCTCCGGCGGGATGAAGCCACCCGCTCTCCCCCCACACCCGCTTACCGGGAGGGACCAGCGGATGGTGGCAACATTTTTAACCAGAATTTGGCTTAAATTGGGTCGGAAACACATGGAATTCCCTTTTTTACTGCTTCTCCTACGGTGCCGGGGTGGCTCATCCATCCTGCCGGCAAGGGATGTCGGGGAAAGCTCCGCATGGAGCGGTGCCGGCAGGATGGGAGCCCGGCAGCCAGCCCGGTGACAGTGTTTCTCCTGGTGTTTCCCAGCGTGCCCTCAAACGGCCAGGATTTGCCCCAAAATAGCAACGGGCAGTGGGACCTGGATCCAGGGGGGGCGGGTGTAAAAAGCCATCGCAGAGTTTTACCTTTTTCATTTCAGCCACGTCTCAGCCCAACCGGAGACCCCGGCGCTTCCCTGCACCGGAGGGATCCATCCGGGTGAAAATAGGTGAAAAAACCCCACAAAATGGGGCTTATTTTTTAAAACTGCAGGGTTTTTTTGGGGGGGGGATGTGGGTTTGATCCCAGCCAACTCCAGGGCAGAACCCCACAGGTGATAAATCGCAGCGTCCCTTCAGCGCCGCGCTCCCAACCTTTGCTCACCAAAAACTGTGCCAAAACCCCCCAAAATGACACCAAAACGACACCAAAATCCCCCAGCGTCACCCACCAAAGTACAGCCAAGGTGGGGGGGGGACAGGCATCAGCGCCGCATCCCCCACTTTGCCCATGGAAAAACCACATTTTCCCAAGTTTTCCCTCTTTTTCCCCCCTCTTCCCAAACCCGCACCCGTCCATCCGCGCTTCCTAAAAACCCACCGTCTCCCCCAAAAACCCGCTCGGGTCAAGCTCAGCAAAAAACCAAAAAGGAGGGGGGTTTTTTCCCCCCCCCCCTAAAAAACCCACCGTGAAGTTTAAAAAGCTGCTTCCCGAGCTCCGCTCGCTTCCAGGGAGTGCGGGAACCCTTCCCCCCAGCCCATCGCCCCACAGCCATGCGAAAAGGCGGAGCAGATTTGGGGCAATTTAAATGCTAAACCGGTTAAGTGGGGACAATCGCTGCCTTCCCTTGGAAGTCAAGAGGAAAAGGGGGCCTTTCCCCAGGCCAAATGCCCTGAGCTCTTGGCTCCGAAGGCTTCCCAACCCTCCATCGCGGTGTTTTTCCCCCTCCGTGGGGCGTTTTTCCCCCTCCGTGGGGCGTTTTTCCCCCTCCGTGGGGCGTTTTTCCCCCTCCGTGGGGCGTTTTTCCCCCTCCGTGGGGCGTTTTTCCTTGCTGGAAGAGCAGGACCATGAGGAAGAAGGACGGTGCCGGTTTTTCCCCGCTTCCTACCGGATCGTGACCAAGCGTGCAGGGTCCCGGGGGGCTTGAGTTGGGCAGGTTTTGGCCCCGTGGGGGTTTATTTTCCCCCCTCCTTGTCTTTTTATTTTTCCCCTCCCTGGGAAAAACACCTGGCAAAGAGTCGCAGCGCGACAAGAGGGTGCTGGCTTTGCCTCCTACGTGGTCGTTCGGGGCCAAACTCACGGGGTCCCGCACGCTCCAGGTGAGCTTGAACCACCCGGCTCCAGCCACGCGTTGTCTTTTCCCCNAGCTTGACCCCCCCGGCTCCAGCCACGCGTTGTCTTTTCCCCCCCCAAAATGTGCGTTTTTCCCTTCACGTGCCAGAGAGATGCCCCCGAAAAAGAGGATGACGCTGGTTTCT
>VXAK01016463.1:0-36134 GCA_013399435.1 Arenaria interpres
TTATATATATATTATATATATTAATATATATTTATGAAAAATATATAATTACTTATTTCTGCCATGTCTAAACCTTATTCAGTATTTGTAAATAAACATTGAGACTGGACACATGTCACTTAAGTGTGCTCTTTCAAATGATTAAGATTAACATTTGGAAAGTAACGGTCTATATCCTCCTCTGGTGTGAAGCCAAAGATCGCCAGGTTACCTGTGCCACTCCCTGACTCCCTCAGCAACTACCTATTAGTACCAGAAGACTCCTTAATGGTTCCTCTCTCTCTGTAGGCTACTGAGTGCATTCCTTAAGGTGCAGATGATTACATTTTAAATTGCAAGAGTGCTTCACACTCCTATGCCACCTTCAGCTTGAGAAGATGAATCAAAGGACTATCTGGTAATTAAATAGTCTCAGACACTTTCCTGAAGTAGGAAACTACTTTTACGGTCAATTTAGAGAAAATAAATTCTCAGGGGTTAATTAACTTGTGCAGTGCGGCTCAGAATGTTTCGTCATGGAGCCTTGGAGACACTACAGTAATCTTGGTCTAACCGTCTCTCTACCCATATTCATGGCTTTATTTTTATCTTCTGGGTGGTATTCAATTATTGCTTTTGCTGCTGGAAGGTATTTTGCCTGTCACAAGTGACTAACTTACCAAAGACTCATGCATTGTCTTGGTCACCTGACAGAACTGATGCTACTTGGACCGCTTTTTAAGGTAGTACCACAGAGAAATGTCACTGTTTCACCTGAAGTAAGAAGGCCCAGGAATTAAGTAACTGTGACTGAATCTGGAAAGGCAAGTTTAAAGCTACGGAGAATCTGATTAGCTGGATTCTGCCTTGATTTATATTCCTGTGCATTTTATGAATATATTTTGTATGATCAAGTTTAATTAAATGGTGTTTCTCTCACTATAATTTCCACAAAGGTGGAAACAGAAGAGAAAGCAATTAAGAGAAATCAGGACACTTAGGCTGAATCACTTCAATTTGCTAACAACTCTGTTAGATCTTTTGCAGAGAGGATTGTTCTCCTATTTAGGACAATTCTGCAGAAATTAAAACAGGAAAGTAAAAGAACAAGGGCATATGGGCCTTCTTTTGTTGGATGGGAACCACACTGGCTGTTCATTGTAGCATCTAGCTGCTTGCTAGTCTGTACTGCTTCTGTGGTCAATAGATTGCTGCTGAATTCGATAATCGTAGAATCATATGGGGTTGGAAGGGACCTCGGGAGATCAGCTAGTCCAACCACCCCGCCAAAGCAGGTCCCTAGAGCAGATTGCACAGGAACTTGTCCAGGTGGGTTTTGAATATCTCCAGAGAAGGAGACTCCACCACCTCTCTGGGCAGCTTGTTCCAGTGCTCTACCACTCTCACAGTAAGAAATTCCTCCTCACGTTTAGGTGGAACTTCTTATAGTCAAGTTTGTGCCCATTTCCTCTTGTCCTGTCACTGGGCACCACTGAAAAAAAAACAGCCCTGTCCTCCTGACACCCTCCCTTTAAGTATTTATAAGCATTGATTAGATCCTCTCTAAGTCTTCTCTTCTCAAGACTAAAAAGACCTAAGTCCCTCAGCCTCTCCTTGTAAGAGAGATGCTCCAGGCCCTTAATCATCTTTGTGGCCCTTTGCTGTATCTTCTCCAGCAGTTCCCTGTCCTTCTTGAACTGGGGAACCCAGAACTGGAACACAGTACTCCAGATGAGGTCTCACCAGGGCAGAGTAGAGGGACAGGATAACCTCACTCAACCTGCTGGCCACACTCTTCTTGATGCACCTCAGGGTGCCATTGGTCTTCTTGGCCATAAGTGCACATTGCTGGTTCATGGTCATCTGGTTGTCCTCCAGGACTCCCATGTCTTTTTCCTCACAGCTGCTCTCCAGCAGGTCAGCCCCCAACCTGTACTGGTGCTTTGGGTTATTTCTCCCCAGGTACAGCACCCTACACTTACCCTTGTTGAATTTCATTACATTTCTCTCTGCTCAACTCTTCAGCCTGTCCAGGTCTCTTCGTATGGTGGCATAGCCTTCTGGGGTGTCAGCCACCCCTCCTAGTTTTGTATCATCAGCAAACTTGCTGAGGATATATTCCATCCCTTCATCCAGGTCATTGATGAAGATATTGAAGAGGACTGGAACCAGTACTGACCCCTGGGGAACACCACTTGTTACAGATAATGGAATATCACAACTGATAGGAAACATAAATCTGTTGACTTCTCTCTCTAAGAGCTAAGCCAGGCAAGATCTCCATACTACAGCAACTGCCTTGGAACAGAAGTTGACAAACTGCACAATATCCCCAGGAAATCAGACTGAAATCTGCTAGGTGTGTGCTGTCACAGTGCATGTGTCTTGTTTCTGGCTTTGGGACACACTCTCGTTGGGGAAGAGTCCTCTCATCCCTGAGACTGCATGCCTATCAAGAGCTCTGCTCAAAGCTTAGCAGGAATCAAGTGCCAATCTGAAAACATTGCTGCCTTTATTTGCAATCAGCTTTAATGCAAAAAACCATCATTTTGATTCATTATTCCTGAAGCTGTTCAGGTTTCTGTGCCACCTAGTATGCTTGCAGTTAACAGCACCACAATTTACAGCTTTTCCTTGAGTACCTCCACGATCCCATACACTGTCAGAACGTGCTTAATGAAAGTCATTTCTGCAGCAGATAAGAACCACTTTTTCTTTACAGGGGCTTTAAATTGTAATGGTATATTAAACCACAACTATGGATTAGAAAGGAAAAAAAACCACAACAACATGATTAGGCATTGAAACACTCGCTAAAACTGTTACTTATAATGAGTAAGAAGATGAAGATGTACAAATAAAAGCACAGCATGTTTTCTTTGAGCATCCTTATTAATGAGAGGGACTGTGGGGCTTCAGTATTAAACAGCCGATGAACAGCAGCCATTTACATCCGAACAAATTGATCCTAGCAAGATTAGCAGAGCTGGGGGACAGATTTTAAGCCTCTCGTTAACATTATATTGAGACAGATCTTCGATAGGACTGTGTCCTCACCTTCAGTAGAGTTACCCTTGAATAGCGTCTTAGAGGCAATTTCTATGCAGGCTAGGGTTTTCAAGGAGGCCAAGGGACTTAGGTGCTCAAGGAAAATAGGCATTTTGTTCCCACTGATCTGCAATGGAGATGAAGCATCCATCTCTCTTCAATTTTTAAAATAAGCCCAGGTTTTTCTTTTTATGGAAGGAACTAGTAAAAATGCATTAGTTGGTTGTCATACCACTGGGACATGTACTGAGTTTCTATAAATTGTTGGAAATACTTGACCAGGATATTCAAATTATATTTTGAGGTTTTCTCTTTACAAAATTATTATGCAGCAGAATCAGAGTTTTGCAGTAGCAGAAGCATGAATGGCTTTTCATGGAAAGCTGCCAATCTTCTGACTTGTCTATAGGAAAAGATGAGTGAAGCAAAAAAAAAAGAAAAGAGGTTTTCGGGTTTTTTTAAGGCATAAGTAGAATGAAAATTGTGGAAACAACACACTGAAATAAAAGACAATGGCAGGTAAGTTTCCAGCTCCAAAATCTTGAGGTTTATATAGTCACCCCACACACCCACTTTTGAGCTAAGAACCATAATATTCATCTATACAGGGGATTCACGTGGATGGTTTGTGGGAAGCTGAATGGGCTTTCACTGCAGGAAAATATTCCTCTTTTTGGGTCTGTGTAGGAGGACCCAGTTATTCTTTTCTATTTAATCAACGTATTCACTTAGAATGTGCTGACTGTTCTTGGTTCATAACTAATAGGCAATATACCAGTTTCATCAAATCCAAAATGAAATGCACAATTTAGAAAGCTAAATAGAGCAATGAAATATGTGATTATTTAATAGAAAATAGTGATTTAAGATCCTCAATCCTGTTCAGCTATCACTGAATTTTGTTTGTAGCATACAGTCTAAAGTCATAATTTTCTAAATATACTGTACATGTAGCAAACCATTTAATATATGCAGTCTTTTCCATACCATTTCTGTAACTGTAGTGCATAATAATATATGCAAGGCCAGACAACAGTAGGTCTGGAACACCTCAGACCCTGGAACATCTGCTCAGGAATGAGTGCATTGCCCTGTAGGAAACTGCAAGGCTGTGTTGATCGGCCAGAAGAACCAATAAGAGATTAGGCAAGAGAACCTCATAGGAAAGTTTTCTGTGATTCAGAGAAAGACTGTCTTTCACTAGGGTTTACACCTGTAATTGTAATATACAGAAGAAGTCAAAAGTTGGCACTCTGTTCTTAGTAGTAAATATCACTGAGCATTTCCATTTTAAAGTCAGCTTCCGTACAGAAATGTCAAAGTTTTGTTTTCTCCTTTCCTCTTTTACATCATCCGTTTGAACTATTGGTACCAACTATAACCTGTTATCTCTGGTTGTGATAATAAATTTACCAACTGGCTCACATTTCAGGAGGATCTTCCTAGGGTTACCATCTTTCTGAAGCCCTCTCCTTACAGCCTCTGTCTGCAAAAGAAACAGGACTAATTCTCCACCACTCACCCTTCCATATGAGCCAATACACAGACATACTCTGGGGGTGTTGTGATCTAGGGCCTATTTTTAAACAGAATTTTAACAATGAGCTAAAGCTATCCTACCACCTAAATCGTTAAGCGAGAAAGCTCATAGACCATCAGCCATACAGGGGGAGAAAGCAGAAACAAATAAAAGATGAAGAGATGAGACAAAGTTAATACTAGTTAAGTTTAAAGCAAAGAAGGTAAAACATGAGAGATTCAGGAAAAAAAACCCTACAGACATGGCAAGGTAAAAAAAAAAAATCTAATGGAAGTAGCAGAGGAGGAAATGGGAGCTCTGCAAGACTAAGGGTCAGACCATTGCAAGGAGTGACGGAGACTGACATTTCCCCACATGACAGCTGAGACTCAGTGCATGACTGCCCTGGGGGTGGCAAATATATTAATGCTCAGTCTAAAAGCATGTTTGTCTTAGCTCATTACAGGGAGTATGTACTCATTATGTGCTCATAAGCACGTCATCCTGCTTTCAAATCTCAAAGCCGCGCCAAAGTTGCCCAAATAAAAGTCACCTATAGACATGGGCATTACAGTGGGACAGAAGGAAGTAATGTCTCCTTAAATATTTAATCAACTGCATTGCATCCTCTCTCTCCATGGTCTAGCATGGAAACAGCGGCAATAGGATGACTTAGAAACATTTTAAAGGTAAGGTATCTCATTTGAAAGATTTGTTACCCTATTTCTTCTCCCAAAGAGAGATTTGGGAATCTTCTTATAAAGAGATGGAGAAATTGGCTCATTAAAAAGGGAAATTATCAGTATGGGTTCACTAAAAAGAAGTACTGTCAGAAGAATATGACAGAGTGCATTGATGAGGACATCAGGACAGAAGCCAGTCTGATGTAATATAACCTAGAATCCAGAAACTCTTTTGACAGCAATTTTTATGGGAAGTTAAGCAAAGCAGGCCTAGTTTCTGGACTAAAAGTCAGAATGTAGAAAGCTGACTGCTGAATTGAGAACAGAGAGTCATTTGTAAACAGTGGTAAATCTCATTTTTAATGGGAAGAAGTGATCTCTAGCAAAATGGAGTCATAGGCCTGGTTTTACTTAGCAGCTATAATATATTCACTGTCTGAAAAGAAGAAGAGGTTGATATGCTGATTCTACACAAAAGAACATCATAAATCTTATTTAATTATATAAATATTAATTCTTTCCTGTAATTGTATCATAAACCACAAAAGTTATCTGATAAAGGTTAAAAGCATTAGACAGATTGGCAAGATTCTCTTTTTTTCTTTTACATTTAAGGCTTGTGCAATGATTTTTATGCTTTCAAAGATATTCACCCCTGTTGGTTATCTAGCACCTTCAGGATTTGTGCTTCTGAACTCCTGAAACTTGTGGACCACCTGAGGAATGATCACCTGAACTCCTGAAACAGCTAAGGATCACCTGAGGAATAGGGGCCTAGTTTAAATATTTTAAAATGAAAGTTAATCATTGAAGGTTGCTTTGGCTTCCAGATTCATATAAATATGTTCATATATATACAGGTGTTTGCTCTTTGATAATTGTTAGACAGACAACAATTGCTGCAGCTAGATCTTCCAGGTTATAAAGGAGATTAACGAGAGCCAGCCAATGCAGTGTTGCAATACTGATGCTTCGAGAAAGGCCATGACACAGATGTCTCTCTGAGTTTGTTCTTTGCTCCCAGAAGTTCTTCTGAATAGACTTATAGGTCATTTGTCATTCACATGAACCTCTCCTCTATTCATGCAAAGTCTATATCCTCTCTGTGACTGGATGTGGCCGACTCTTCCCATGACCTCAAGATGCTGTGACTGAGCAAACTTGCTGATTTCCACAGTGCTGTGTTTCTCTCCATGGAGAGAAGATCCATGGAGGTCACACAAGAGGGAATAGCCTTAAAAAGGGAGAGAAAGATAGAAACTGTCTACACTTCCCTCTTCTCCCCTTTCTGCAGCCACTACTACACTGCCTCGGCACAACCACATGCATTTGTTCAACCCTGATAGGATGGGAAGAGGTGAGGTGAGGAGAAGAGGTCAGAGGAATCATCTATGTAGGCAGCAGCGCATGGCAACAATGAAAGAAAAACCAAAAAATATGTTATGCTCAGGCAGTTTTGAGATAGACACAGGGTGCTCACAATTCCAAATGGATGCAGAGAAATTAGAATAGTACTTGATTAAATTCATTACTTGTTCGGAATCCACTACTTCCAAAGTGTACAAGATAATCAGAATTTCTTTTAGATGATTTAGAAGATTCTGGCAACTTCTGCTAGTGTTAAAGCAACAACAAAGAGAATAACAATAACTCTATGAATGCATATAGTGAACATTTTATTGTACCATTTTTTGCAGCTTTACATACTATACCGTTGACAGCCTAGAAGATCTCTGGTCTCCAAAGCCGACTGAAATAGTGTGCAAGTCAAGAGTAGCCAAAATTGAGATAAAAATTGAGATGATTTGAGAAATTTAGATAAAAATTGAGATGATTTGACATAAACTCAGTCAAATTTCTAGTGAAGAGATGCTCATGGTCCAGAAAACCAGTCCGCAGAGAAGTACTGGACATGGCATGAGGGCACCTAAGGCCTGTCTGGAGATGAAGACTCCAGTTCTCTCTGATGAAAGATGTAAATCATTCTACTTTTTAAAACAGGGATAATTGGATCCTCTGTGAAAATGAAAAATATAAATGGGGAGGAATGATGGAATGATGCAGGGCGATTGTTGTCTAGCTAATCAGGGACATCATTCTGCCAGCTGAGCCACTGAAAGCAAAGTGACAACACAATCTCACTAATTTAAAGTCTGATTCCATTGTGGAGCAATTAATTTCTCAGTTCACAAACAAAAGGTTGACACTTGGATCCCAGCAGAGAAGGGAGCGTGTTTTAATCTTGCCTTGCAAAATTCTTCTCACCCATTCAACCAAGGGATTTTGTTTCTTGGCAGACATGCAATAATCTTTAGTTTTTAATTATGAGTATAAATGGCAAACAATCATAGATGGCACTTGGGCTAGCCCTTTTCCCTGTCAGATTTGCAGGGCTGCTTTAATCTGATCCATTATTGCATATTGGTACACAACCTTGAGTGCACAGAGGAATTTCCAAAGCATCCTGAGGATATAGAATACAAGGATACCTGGGCAGTATTGAGCACTGGCCTTACCCAGCATGGAAAAGCAGCCTGTGAAACGGGAGTGATGGGAAGACGTGATGTAAAAGATAAAACCACCACCCTTATAAGTAGGCAGCTGAAGTTGAGAAGACAAGACAAACTGGGGACAGTAATAAGGCAGCCTGTTGAGCCATCTATTCCCAGATGTTAGGAATGTGGTTAATAAAACAAGAAGAATTTGAAGTCTTAGTACGTGGGTTAAACTGCCAGCACTTACAGGAACCTGATGGGACAATCTGTAGGACTGGTATGTTAGTATCAAGCGTGACCAGGGAGGACAGGCAAAGAAAAAAGGGAGAAAGGTCTGGAAAACACAGGACAAAATGGTATGTGCTTGCTCCAAGTTCAGATATGAGAAAAGAGGCAAGAAGTCCTGAAGGAGGTGGAGGGGAAAGGGAGATTTCCCAGGAGCAGCATATTACAGATTCTTAGCCAGAAGCAGAGAATGAATGTAGCTGTACTTGGGAATTGATTAAAACATACAAATCACAGAATTTATAAGAACAGGAAACTGGAAGCAACCATATGATATTTTCAAGAATGGTATTGTAGGACAAGGACAATCCATAACTTCTTTGGGATGCATGTTTGTACATGTATACATATATCTCCAATTAGATAATTTTTTTCTGCCAACCAAAGGAGTGCTTAGTGGCACTCACCTCTGCAAAAGTCAACTGTAGTTCATCAAACAGCTGCTGCATTTGATGATCCCCTAGCTCCCAAGTTACCTAACATCAGAATGCATAGCAGTACTTCACACACGGGAGGAGCAGCAACTGGTAAGGGTACTGTACACTAACTGGGTAGAAGCTTTTCCGAACCTCTTTCCCTGTTGCAAGATTAAACATGTATACAATTCCTAAAAAGAGCTCTTATGCCAAATTATCCTAACTGTAAGGCCAAGATGGGAGTTTTCACTTTCAGCTAGTCAGGATTACAGCCAAAGGCATCAATGTTGCTCTCACCTGTGTTAACTTAGTAAATCAGAATTTTGTGCAGAATAGGAGGAAGACTGAGCACACAATATTCTGGTTCTTGTTTTGGGAAAGCAATATCTGCTCTGAGCCAGGGGACGGTCCAGGTGAGCACAAGCAGAGAAAAAAAAATTTAGACGCCCTTGAGAAAGGGACACTGCAACCTTCAACAAGTCTCAGGAAGTGCTTTGTCAGAAATGAAGCACTTCTTTTCACTAGGACCCACCAATCGACTTAGCTTTCTGCCTAGAAACATTCTTAATCTAGCCAAGAAAAAATTATTCTGATCATCCTTTTCTCAGATTGGAACCGGGGCCATTTCAAGGTGCTGGCTCTCAGCATCTTTCATTTTCACAGACCTCAGCGGTTCCAGATCTTGATAGAAATGCCAAAGTGTGATGGGAGAATGTATTATCATTTGGATTTCATCTTGCCAAAGGATGTTTTCCATTGTTGTTGATATTATCATATAAATTACAGCTTCTACTAAAAACGGTGATGCCATGCAGGATTAATAGTGCCATAAAAAAAATTTATTCTAGAACTCTTTAAAAATCTTGATTTAAAAGAACAATAAAACCTGATTTCTGCCTGCTTCTTCGAAGTATCATTTGGTTCATTCTAAATACCAAGCAGTAGAAAGTTAAAAACCCTCAAATAATGAATGAAGCAAAACAGACAAAGAAAACATCACTAAAACTTTGCATCAAGGAGAGCAATAGTCACTATCCACTCCTGGTAGAAGAATAGTATAATGATTTATTGATCAGTAAATTTCATCAATTTTTAAGATGAAAAGCACCTAATTTCACAACTGAATTTATGAGATGATAATGGAAACAATGCTTTTAATGAAAGGTATTATACTTATATAAAGCCATAACTTAATCAGGTAGTACATAGAGCTTTAGGGCATCCTGTACCACCAGAGATGCTGGGGTCCCTTGGATATAACTCAGATTTGGAAAAAACTCAATCTGCCTATTCAGGTTTCTTTAAGAAACCACTCGGGTTAATTTTGCACCAACAAGCTTTATGACAGATCAAATATCACCTGCTGTCCTCACCTGCTTAACTTTATTCAGATTAGTCATCATCTGTGCTTCCACAGCCAGCTTAAGGCTTAAAACTCACATAAAGTCTCAGTAATTTGACAGAAATATGTCAGAAATTCAACACTGGTCCTGGATCAAATATTGTACTTTTGAGCAACCCATTCATGCGCACACCTGGTATTAATGATCACAGAGACACATGGCTTAAGACGAAGGCTAGCAGTGTGTGAACTATGTAAAGTCAAAAGGAAAAGGCCTATAAGTAGTTTCATACTCAAAAGGTGGCAGCATTGGGGAATGGGTTGAGATGACAGTTAGGGGACCATGCAGGAGCTGACAGGAAGAGGCGTATGGTAAGCACTGTCAATCAGCAACCTCATATAGGGATGTCTCCATGTGTAGAGCACTCAAGAAACAGACTGCAATTTGGATACAGAAAACAGAAAATGTTGCTACCCACCTGAGAATCTCCCTACAGGACTGAATATAGTTTAGCAAACAATTCCACCAAACTCTCAGCTCTCCACAGCCACCAGTGGAGATCCAAGATACGGAAAAGTGTATATGGAAGTTTCCTTTTGAAAAGAAATAGGCTGTCCTTGGGCAGGACAGTCAGCAAAGTAATGGATACTGCAGCAACTCATCTCCTGCTTCCAGTAGTACTGAGACAAAAAAGGTCATTGCTGTGCACATTCTGCAAACCCTGAGAGCTTAACTGACTTGACCACATTACAGAGTGTTGTTCTTGGCTACAAGTGACTTATCAAAGCCCTCATAAAATGAGTACATGAAGGTAGATAAAGATGTACCCCTCTTTACTGTAGGATCTGAGCACTGATCTCTAACACTTATCCTCACAACACTCCCGGGATATAGCATCTGAGGCACAGGTGGCTGGAAGCTTTACTTTCAAAGTACTTCAGAAACTACCTAGCTCTTCAGATGAGTAGTTTTTGAAGCTCTAGAGCTTCAATTTAGATGCTACAGACAGTCTCAAAACTTCCCTCCGGCTACTACTGTAAGAACTGTGATACTTTAAAAGAGGCCCAAGTTTCTCGAAGTTGACACATACAAAACTGCCAGGATACTGATGCCACAACATAACTAATCATGAGCTGTTTTAGCTGTACAAAGCTCTAGTTCATTTCTAAGTTCATTTCTAGTCAGATTTCTAAGGTAGATGTGATCCTTTTTGTAGAATGGGACTTCTGAGATGCAGGAAGCTGAGGCTGAAGGGGCTCATGGTCAAATTTTTTACATCTTAGCTACAAATCTGCATCACTAGACTAAGAATTGTAGAATGGTTTGGGTTGGAAAGGACCTTTACAGATCATCTAGTTCAAGAAGTTGTTTCAGACCTGAGATTTCCAGGTATTTACTTGAAGACCTCTGAACAGAAGAAGTAAAAGGCAGCAACATGGTGATAAAGGAACTCTCAGCTTGAGCTTGGAGTTAAAATCCCTATGCTAAATCAAGCACAGCTGAATTCTGAACACGCCTCACTTAAATTCCAGGTAAGTGCCAAGCAGCAGGTAAATTAGCCTGCATTGAGCCTTGTGCTGCAATGACCAGATAGTTTTCTTTTCTAAAGACAGCTCACTATACCCTTCTGAAGAACCTTATTAGAGGTAACAGCATTAGCATCAGACGCATTGGCATGTCTATGAGCTAAAAGTGTGGTGCTGCTCAGAAATGCTAGTTCAAGTTCCCAAAGCCACAGAGCCTCACTAAGATAGCCTCACATTCAGGATACCAAGCCCTGCTTCGCTGCAGGATAGTGCAGTTGCACATTTGATCTGAGGGCACTAATAATAATTCTTCTTTGTGTTCAGTAGCATGCACACTCTTTGCAGTGTAAATATGCAATCGTGGGCAAGAAAAATTGCACAGGGCAGTCAGTGTCTGAGAAAGGGCACAAAGCTTCCCTAGTCCCAAGCTTCACCACTCTTTGCTACGCTCTTCCCCAGCATGGGCAGGGGGAATGGCTGGATTTGAAATACAGACATTCACGTACCTTCTGCCAGCCATGTGGGGAGAAGTTAAGAATGAAGACTGAGGCATGGCACGGGTGCAAGGGCAGGAGAGAAGCCGCATCAGGATGGATTCCTTGTAGCGGCCCCATTCTTCCACTGCTGCTGCATGTGAATCCCAGCAGTAACTAAAGCCAGAACACAGCAGTGTAAAAGAAAAATGCCTCTATAGAGGAGACACTAGAGTGAAGCAACAGCCTGACAGCTCATCAGCCCAATGTTCATGTATTTGACTGAATTTCTATAATTCGTACAGGCAGGGAGTGTTATACCTTGACACTAGTTCATACGCAAAGCTCTCAACAAGCAAATACTTCTGCTCTTCCTGATTTACTGTGCACACAAGACCTTCTCTCTAAACTCAACAGTAAATATTCTGTTTGTTTATTTTTTTGAATAAAAGGAAAGGGCCAAGCTCAAGGCTGCAAAGACAGTATAAGAGAGTCAAATTTATTCAGAGAACGTGTGCAAGGCTGTAGTAGGAAAAATCAACAAATCAGGGTGAGGGCATATAAAACAGAGTGAAGAGGAAAGGGTTTTAGTCACCATTTTATACATAGTCAATTTTCCTGCTACAGCCTAGCTTTCCGTGCAGTCACTTTCTCAGTCTTGCTCGGATGCTATTCACATACGCAATCACTGTTAATCCCAACTCTAAATGTCTCCATGAAAACACAGACAGGTGCTTAAACATTTGCCAACCTGGTAGCCTACTGGCAAAATAAGCAGGGAAGTGTGTAATAAAATGCCTTACGGATTTTCAGGAGCCGTTACTGTCATTTCTTAAGACTTTAGCAAACAGGACGATACAGAAGCAACAGTATCCTATCCCATTTGGGGTGGAAAAATGAGGTCAGGTTGTGTCTGTCTGGAAGGCAACAGAGCTTATGTCGAAACATTATTTCTCTCCACGAGCGACCAGCACTAGGTGGCACTGGTGGTATTCACACATATTTTCAGGAAAGGCATCCGCTGATACCTTTCGACTTTCAACAAGCAAGAATGCAGTGGAAAACAACCCAAGTATTTCTCTCATTGGTTTAGGAGCCAAAGATTAAAACCATACCTTTTTGCCATATTACTAGGGGCTGGAGGAGGACTGACTGACCCTCCCTTTTTCTCTCAGCACTGTCTGACTGGGTCTTCAGCTTGTTAAACGCACTTTCATGGTATTTAATAATTACAAACCAACTGCTAGAAATACTATGTTGTGCATAATGGTGTCTTTATAACCATTAATTATGCTGTTATATTACATACGAGAGTTGCCAAAGGCCTGGATTCTGTGCTACTGGGCTGTCTGAACTGATTGATGGCATTAATATCCTTATCTTAAAGTGTAATTAGACATATTTGAAAGTGTTAACACTACACAGGGGTTAGCAGCATCACAAATTATCCTCCTCTAAACTGACTTTAGAAACTCCCTAAAGGTTGCTTGTCGGTATGTTTAGTTGCTCACAAATTCAAGAAAACAAAACAGAATAAAGTAGCAATAAAAGGAAAAGGAAATGGCTTTTCTTGTTGCTCATGCATTAAAACAAATAGAGGCACAGATTAAAAACTATACCAGAAAAGTCATTTGAGTGCGACCAAGAGAATCAAAGCACCGACAAGGAACAGGAACTACCACCAAGTTAGCAAGATCTGTAATGAAGGTCACCACTCAACCACCCTGGTTTTAGATTAACTTTTTGCTCTGAGTTCACAGAAAAAAATCCCAAACAAAACAGGGTAATTAAGAGATGGAAGAAAGTTTACTTAAATCTAAAGAACATAAATTATTGAGCTTTTTTCATAATAAATGCGCCAGAAGTTGCTCTTTCCAGTCAAAGCACTTGCACAGCAGTACTCATTTCAGCAATGAGAAACCGTTCTTAGGAACAGCAATTTGAGCACAGACCATCTCTGTTTGACATGCAGCAACCCATCCATGTGGTGTTTTGTTTTGCTTCTGCCTCGTGGAGACCACACAGTCCCAGCACAGTCCCTACTCCTGCTGCTGAGAGCCTGGTATTAGCAATCCCTAACCTCATTCTTTAGAGATGAGGTGTACAGGTAGAAGAAGTGCAGGGCAGCCAAAAAGCTTCAGGCACCTTTTGTAAATCCCTACTGGAATATTTTATTTCCTTTAATGTGAAAGCTGAATGAAAGTGACTGTCCAGTAACACACCTAAATGTCCACTCTGTCACTTCCTGGTCTAATCAAGCTGGAACTTTCCCTGAGATGTGGCTCCCTAAGCACACAGGTGGGCAATTTTACTTGATAGCCAACTTTTCAGTTGTCTTTTCTTCTTTTGCACATTTCTGCAAAATCCCAAACCATCCAGTGTTTGGTGAGTTCAGACAGTCTATATTTCATTTAGAGACGATATCAAAAAATCACAATTCTGAGATTCTAGAGTTCATCTTCCAAAAATCTGTTTTGAGTCAAAAGAAACAGAACCTACACAAAACACTGATTTATAGTTCCCTAGCACATCTATATCTACAAATCAAGATCTTTCATGTGAAAAGTCATCTTCTTTCCAAATATTTTCAAGCTCTGTCTTTCTGCCAACACTCAGTAACTCTGAAAATGCAGCTGGCCAGTTTGAAAATTTTACTATCTGTGATTCCTAGAATGACTATCACCTCTTTTCTTGTCTTCTCTGCTACCTGTCTTCCAGTTTTGTGTCTCCAACTATCTACTTAACAGGAGAGTGTACCGGAGCTAGAGCTAGACTTTTAATGGAGGTAATTAGTGGAAAGAACACACGCTGGGACATGTGAAATTCTAATTTTTCACCATAGGGTAGGTCAAATGCTGGGGCAGGTGCCTAGAAAAGTTTGGGAATCTCCAAATTTGCAAATATTCAAACTCAGTGGGTCAAGGTATTGAACCAAGATCCTCTTCTATATGGACTAAGTTTGAGTTGGGGGCTGAACCCAATGACATCTAGAAGTCCTTAGCAGTCCAATATTTTCCATGATTCTAAGTTTCTGTGTCACACTTGTTTGTATGAATTAGATGTTGCAGAAAAACTAATTTAAATTTCTGATGTTTTTGTATCTACGTATAGCCACTATTTGTCTACAATATTCTGTTGTGTTTAAATGAGGATTATTTACAGGATCAGTAAAAATTTGGCTGACTTGATCTATTCTCTTCCAACTTCTTTCAGTAATGGCTAAAAGAAATTATGTCCATGCTACCTAGGGGAGCTCAGCTGTTCTGCTCAGCTACAGTACCAGAGTCAATCAATACTTGAACTGCAAGCTGCCGGGAAAATGCATCAGGGTTAGATGCAGCATTTATGCTTTTTCTTCAGCAACAAGCCATGCAGTGCAAGAGGCCAGTTGTTGATACTGGAGAAAGGGGCATCAAAAGTATTGCATGCCTGTTTTATCACCAGAGAGCACTTCAAAACTTCTTTAAGTGAAAATGATTTAATACTGGTGCCCTGGCTAAAGCTAAACATGTGTGTTACCAGATGGCCTTCCCACTCTACCATCCCCTTTGTTGGGTTTCAGCTAGCAAGAGCATTCTTCCCTACTATAGAAAGCCTTTGATTTTTTTTCCTGGGCCCTGTATGTGAGGGGAAAAGAATCCCTTTCCATGTTTGTTTCACAGGTGATATTCCTATGTAAATCCTCTGACAGAGGCAAGGAGCTGCAGGAATGTGAACTCCTGGCTACACCTCTGTTGTGACCCACTCCCACTTCACATTCTCCTGTCCCTTGTTGCTTTGGCTGTCGGGGAGGCACTACGTGCACTGCAGTGTATGTCTTGTAGCTGGGTGTCATTTATCAAAGTTCACCCAAGTGAACTATGATGGTCCTAAAGCTGTTTTATGGCACCCTAGAAGGCCTGAGAATAACGATGCCTCAATCATTTAATAAAAGGCACGTAAACTGTTATAAAGACTAAACGTGCTGCAGCACAGCTGAGTGGCTCTGTTCTTCAGAAATGTGCTGCAAAAGATTCTTCTTCCTTTAGCTCTGCTCTTTCAAACACTTCTCCGTCCAGCATTGTGATTCATTTTTGCTTCATCTTACATAACATGACAGAAGTGGAGATGACAGCCCAGCCCCAGAAACTGAGATTAGTTTTCTGAAAAAGCATGCCTCAACTGACTTATTATGATTATAGATCATGGAAATTCACTGATTACTGCAAATGAGGAAGATACAGTAAGCTTACACCAAAGGGATACAGTAGCTATAAACAGACTGGCACGAGCAAATAAATGCACCCTGAGATTAGCATTTTGAAAGCAATGGAGCAAGGAAGATATGAGAGAGACTAATCATTCACAGAAAACAAACTATTTTATTCAGTCTGTAATGAGGCATTTGAGGGTGTTTTAAAGTTTCAGATTGTCACTGAGTGAACTATTCTCCTATTAATCTGTTAGAGGACTGGTAAACAGCCACAAAAGGAGAAGCACATGCCTATGGCATTAGAGGAAATATTGCCTCCAAGATTACAGTATCAACTATTTTCCAAAGGCTGGAAGAACACCTGAGAATACTACCTCTGCTGATAACTCTATCTCTGCAAAGAAGCAAATGTTCAACAATTATCTACACCACCAAGAATGGCCACATTTTTCTGAGTGTCTCTATAAAAGCAGCCAGGGATCAGATTTATGAGACACAGAAAAGACAGGTAGAGAATTACCAAAAGAAAAAAACAAAGTATTAATTTTGCCTGAGAAACTGTAGAGGAAGGGAAAGAAATGGAAGCTTTCTTCATTTTATACAGGACTTCTTTCTTTCCTTTTTTTTTTTTATTTCAACCTTAGCCCTCCTACATACTTTTCTTCATGTTCAGACACTTGTAAGGGTGTGCTGCTTCAGGGAGGAGGTGGGTTTTCCCCTCTTATGCAGGTCAGCATTAAAGAAAAACACTTTAAAAACATTGTCTCTGTCCTTCCAAAGCCTTCACTGAGCCATGAAAGCTAATGAAGAATCTGAAAAAAATTTAAAATGAATAAATGCTACTTTCATAAGAAACAGAAAGGGTGTTTTGTTTGGGTTTTTTGTTTTGGTTTGGTTTTGACTAAGGCTGGGAATTCAGACAAACTGGATCATGCTATGCACTGGTGTAAGCTGGCATGGCATCAGCAGGTCTTTTGTCTTCAGCCATAAAAAGGCTCAAGGCACATTTGCATGTCTGTGAGGGGCTGTGCGTGCATATTGGTGTGTACATGCCATTGGCAATACCTCCCTTACTACTAAGGTGGTTTTAGCCTTGGTTGTTCCTCATCTGGTGAGGACACACACTTCAGTGGGTGCTGGCACTGGGACAGCAGGCAGCCTGTGTCTGCCAAACTGCAGAGTAACTGCACCTTCCTAACATTAACCACTAGAGCACCACCATCTGATGGCGGAATATGAGATACAGCTATTGGGCACCTCCAGCCTACCTCCTCTCCACTTCAAGCAGGTTTATCATTGGTGTCCCTTTTTCCTCCTAACAGGGTATAAGAGGAAATGAAGTAGAAGAGTTACCCTATATGACATATAAATGATATATCATTTATTCAAGTATCTTTACAGCTTCTACAATACACTGAGAGTTGCACTTGGTACTTTAAATGAAAGATCTGTTTTTTCCACTGTGCTTTGCTGTTACAACAGTTCGGACTGTCTACTCCAAGGGAACCCTAAAAGTAAAGAGTCCAGATAAGCAGAGACCAGAACCATCATGACTGTGCCCTACACACCAATACTCACACAAGTATTACAAGTACACTGGGTAGGGGCTGCTAAGGGTCCAAGCAGTGAAATTAGATTATTGAAAGGGAACACTTTCTGGACATATTATCCTTGGAAGAGAGGAAATGGCAGATACTTTTCCACAAAAATTATAATTGATGTCTGTGGACTTTTAACAGCCATTACTAAGACTGTTTAACCAAAATACCTTTTGGCTCACACCTTGTGCCTGAAGTATTTCAAAACAAGAGAGAATAAGTTTTTGATGACAGAAAAAACATTAGAGTTCATACAGATTATATTCTAAGATTGGAACAAACAATTAAAGAAGATAGAGAGATTGCAAAAATCTGATGTGCAGTTTAAAGCTCCCTGGATAGAAACATAAATTTAAAGAAATAACCCACTCTGAAGAAAAGTGACAGAAGAAAGAATGCAGATAGATCCTCAAAACTTACAGGTCAGTATATCTCCATCTGCAGAGGAAGGAAGTATACAAAGATTTACAGGAATTGTAAACTGGGCAGGTAGAAGAGTCTATATCCATACTGGCTGCTGAAACTGCTAATGCAGAAAAAATTAATGGTAATGTGAAGGGGTAGGAAAATATCAAACAATGGATAAAGGTATAACCAAAAGTGCCAGCCAGAACTTTCAAGAAATGCCTTTAGGTGAGCTATCAGGTCTTACTTTTACTTTAAGGTATATTGTTTGTGGCAGACAAGTCAAATGTACCCAGGCCCTTATCTAGAATTGATAAGTATGACTAGAAAAAGGGCTTCCAGCTGCATCTGGAAGTATGAAAATTATTAAATGCTTTGATATATAAGAGAAGTATAGACAACACAGATCACAAAGTTTTAGTGACATTTGCATAAAAGAATAGTAAACACACCTTTCTAATTTATATGAACTATTTTTTAAGATGCTGCTCAATGGTTTAGTACTAGAAAACACACTTGGAAACATGTGATGATAACAAATACTTTGTCAAGACCTTTCAACAGAACCAAGATTCAACAAAAACAATGTTCTGGTTCTGTGCAAGCAAATATCTGAAGAGACATCCAAAGTTTGTAGAGATTCATTTCCTTTATTCAAAAAGCCAAAACAAACCACATCCATTTGATTCTGGATGACAGTATATCCTTCCTGGTACAAAGAAGGGCAGCTAAAATGATCGAGGGGATGGAGAAGCTGTTTTACGAGAAAAAACTACCTTCAGCCTGAATAAAGAAGACCAGAGGGAATAAGATTAAGGTTGATTAAATCATATAGGCAATGGATAACTGAATGCAGAACTGTTGTTAGTGAGATCCTGCAATATTGGAGTAGGGAGCACTCAGGAAAGACTTTGATATTGGTTTAAAATGTATAAAGAAGTACTTCCTTACATGGCAGGGACTGAACTTCTAGAGCCTGCTGTCATAGCAGGTTGCAGGAGCAGGTTCAGGGAAGGCTTAAATAAACCATAAACCAGAGGTCCATAAACAGATAAAAAAAGGCTAGGCAGGGATGTACACTCCAACACACAGAACAGTCCTGGATTTTGGGGTAATACCAAGGCAAGGGACTGACTGCAGGGAGCAACCCATCTCTTGACCTTCCCTAAAATAACCACTCTATTGCCACTGTCAGAGAAAGAGCCCTGAGCAGGACGGACCACCGGTCTCACTGAGTGGGGTATCTCCTATGGTACTAAACATAACAGTCCTATGTGACAGATGTATTCTACCAGAACTGGTTCTTCTAATAATTGATAAATGCAATTAGGGAAACAACCAACGAAGGCCTTTATGCTTCTAGCTCTTTTTGTCTTTCTTGCCACCTCTTATTCTTTTCTCTGCTGTTTGTTAAGGTATCAGTTGTTATATTAGAGACTCATTGTCGTTACAAGAACCAGCACTGACTTCTTACTATGATTGCCAAATAATATTCTTTGGAGTTGTGAATACCTCTCAGATCCACCTCTTCTTCTTGCCTCCGTTCTCCTCAGTGTGCATCTCATCATTCAAAAACATGCTCTTACATGACAAAAGTAGCAGTAAGAAGAGACACTAAACCAGGAGACTTTCCCATTTAATCTTTTTTCTCTTTACCCAGAGATCCTCATTTCCAGAGTGGTATTAAAGTGCAACTTCTCTCAGACCTGAAATACAGCCAGCTCAGAGATAGACTGCTGCAAGTGTTTAATAGTTCCCAGTACAACTAATCAGTAGGTAAGAACAGGAGGCTAAGAAGGATATGTCAGAATAAAACGAACACCCCCATTTCAAAGGTGTTGTATTTCTTCAAGGTATTCAGGGAGAAGACAAAAAGAGAGATAGACAGACATACAATGCAAGCACTGGAGAAGGCAATCAGAAAGGGCACTGAATGTGATGGAATTAGAGAGGTGAAAGATAATCAAATGTTTGGGAACTAACTCCCTTGCTGAAAGCAGGGCAACTTCGGGGTCTGAAGCCCTTTAACCTAAGCCACATGTGTCAACAGCTTGGTTTCAGGAAGATTTTATTCATAATTTAACAATTAATGCTTGATGAGACCCTGGCAAGGCAGATGGCTTTTTAAGCAGTGGTATAGAAAAAGTTGTTCTGTGCTAAGACCAACAATCCATGAAGCTATTACACATTTCCCAACCCACCTTATGTTATTTTTTAGCAAGACTGCTTTTCTGTATAATTCTGGCTTTTATCTTCTGATTCTGTACCCTGTTTTTTTTTTTTTCAGCAAAACAGTTTTTTCAGTAAGACAAAACAAACCAGAGTAAGAGATTCAAAACACTTCAATTCTCAAGGCAAGGAAGTAGAGAATGTGTGGTCCTGGAAAAATCAGAAAAAAAGTAAAATTAAGTGAATTGTGGATTCTGTGGAAGAAAAAGCAACACAAGCTACTGTTTGAAAGACAGGAATCCTTATTTCCTTGGCAGGAAATAAGCCATAAATTCAGATCACTAAAATGGCAGACTCTGGTCTGGCCCAAGCTAAATGTGCAAATATGCGTGCATTCCTGCAGGAGGTTCCCTATTCCTTATCTCCTTTAGCTATTACAGCCACATGCACAACTTACTTGTCAATAAGAACTGCAGCCAGCACACAGCTTCCTGCTTTGAAGATGTCATTAAAGCTATCCAGGGAGATTTCAATTAAAAAATAATTGAAAAAATTAATAATATTTGAATAGCACAAGTCATAAATGCAAAGCTTTTTTTTTATCTCATTGGAAGGGCTGCTATCTACTACTTGCAGTGTTTATCATTAGTTTGGCGCTCTGGGAGAAATTCCACAGGCCTGGACCTATGTAAAAGTTCATGTCAGGGCACTAAACATTGCCCGCAACACCACTGTCATGAAGTCCAGTAGCTGTTAATACAGATCATCCTCGCATTTGCTTTCTTTGTTTGGGATGTAGAAATAATTATTTGTGCCCAATAGGCAGAACAATTATATGTGGAGCCAGTTCCCGTTACATTAGGCATGGTAGAGTTCAGGATTTCTGAAGCTTGGCAAGTTCGAGTCACTGCTTGTTCTCTGAACAGCTATTTACACAGGGCAGCGTTTGGCTGCGTGGGTGCACCTGCCTCATGGAAGTGGTGCCTTCTGCATTTGATGTCTCTCACTGACAGTAGCTGGGCCAGGTCCCTGTTACTCCTGCCAACGTGCAAAGCATTGCCAGCATCAGCCCAGGTACCCACAGGGAACTGAATCCATGTGGGGTTTGTTTACTTTTACTGCTCTTCTCTTACAGGACAAAGGCTTGGGAGCTGTTAGGCATAACTGGTCTCAATGCATGGCAGAACTGCTGCATTTTCATCCTGCATGCTAATTACTGCCCCATGCCTCTTTAGGTACGTCCATAAGGTCAGGAGCAAAGCAAATTCCATACAACACCTCCTGTGCCAGACAGACAGGATACCAGGCTCTGTGCCTTGCATGTACTCATCTTGAACCATACCTTCCTGTAATGGGTCTGTGAAGATACTAAGTCATTAGGATCAATTTTGAGAGCATGATGGTCTAGGATCTGCTCTGCAGTAGTTAATATATACTGTATAAGGGGCCTAGTTATTGGGTTGCTTGATATAAGAGCATGCTGTGTCTATCCAACAGACATTTAAATAAGAGTAAGGAGGGCAGAAGAAATGGTTACACATTTAATAATGGTATTTCCTCCTAGTCCCAGTCTACAGTTGAAGACTTCTACAACTCAATGTAAATAGCAAACCTTCTCCTACCACATAAAGCCAAAAAAAGTTTTGAAACTATGGAGGTAAACAACTACGAGGTAATTTTTCCCTCACCAGGAAAGTTGGATCACATTGATCCAGGTTGATGTGGGCAAGCTGATCATGCTAAGGTAAAGGACTTTGAGGAGCATGAAGTTGCTCCTGACTTGCTCCTCATTAGCTGGCATGAGAAGCATGAGTAATGGGGGAAACTGGAACACTTGCAGTCTTCATCTTACATCCCAGTTTAAGTCTCACTTGTATTGGAGGATCCAAAACTTTTTAGGATGAGCTGTCACATACACTTTCTTTCGTGGTGAAGACTATCACCTCTCTGCTAGGTGGAAGTGCTGCAGCAGAGACTTACTACCCCTTTTTGTACAATATTTTTGGGGAAGGACTAGTTTCCTCCTACTTTGTCTTTTATTTCTTTTAAAATCCTAGATCATTTTAATTAAAGAGTTTCTAGGGTAGCCCTACAAACACTTGTGCTAGCAAAGACACAAGGTGGAGCTGAGGATAATCATCAAGGGAAGAAAATTCTTGTCTAAATGCATCACTACGAAAACAAATATTTAATGAACACACAGAAAAATGAAAGTAGTATAAACATAAGAGTTCATATTGGAAAACTATTACTGTTTTAATTAAGTACCAGTAGTCATGACTTCCTTATATGTTCAAATATAATACAGTTATATTATGCATTTTAGAAGAAATAAAAATATACTGTCCCCTGATCATTGATCAAGGAGAATTTCTAATGATTGCAGTGGGTATGGTGAGCTATTGCTGAATTCATACCAAGCAAACTAACTCCCAAAACAGAAAAAATGCAGCAAGCTCTGCTGAGGAGTTGGGCTAATCCACTTGGCATGCTTTTGTGCTAAGTCAGCTGTGTTACTTCTGCATCCAGCCAGCAACCTCCACCCTTGCTTTATGCTGCACAAAGATACCAGCTTGCTCAGAGAGAGCTCAGGATCCCTTCATCATGCTCCATTATACAGCCGGAAAGATGCCTCCCATCTCTCCCGTGTGATAACAGGAAGTTATATTGTGCCACTGGGTTTTTCAGAAGTTGAAAAGAAAGCCAGACTCTTCAGTGTCTCCAGGCATCTCAGGAGGCCTGCTAACCAGTCCACTGGGAGCCTCAACACCCTTGACAGTCTGTGGATCAGTATGGATTAGTTGCTAGTGAACAGGTATCTCCTGCCTATATCTCTGAAAGACTAAGGAGCATTGTACAAAGATTTGCCCCTTGCCTTTCTCTAAGGGTTACAAGGAAGTCAGATGAGTTACGTACAAATGCATATGTCACTCAGGTGTGATTGATTTTTGTATTAGAGAGACAGAAGTCAGACAATAAGTGACACAGACTCCAGCACTGACAGCTGGTCACCTCCCAGCTTTCCTGGGCAACATAAGAATAATAAAACATTGTGTGAAAAGCTGCCTCCATTAAAAAAATAATAATGTAATACATTGATTTATTTCCAAACTGTTACAATGCCTAGGATCCAGCATAAGAGTAGTCCACCTAGATCATATAATTGTCTTGGTTGGAAGGGACCTTTCAGATCATCTAGTCCAACCGTCAACCTAACACTTACAAAAACCATCACTAAACCGTATCTCTAAGCACTATGTCTACCCATCTTTTAAATACTGCCAGGGATGATGGCTCAACCACTTTCCTAGGCAACCTGTTCCAATACTTAATAACCCTTTCAGTGTAAAAAAGTTTCCTAATATCCAATCTAAAACTTCCCTGGGCAGCTTGAGGCCATTTTCTCCTGTCCTAACGCCTGCTATTTCTCTTTTTCCTTTCCCCTTTATGCATTTCAGTTTCTGCTTGGCCCTGCTCTCAGTGCATGAGCACAGGCAACATGCAAGGTGATGTGGCCCAGGGCCACAGTAGAACAGGGACAACCAGACCTGCACTTCCTGTCACAGCAAGGTATGAGACCTGCAAAGGGACTCCGTCAGACTTTGAAAGGATAAGGCATCACTGGAATCACAACAGAAATATTTTGTTTCAAAAAAAAAAAAAACCAACAAAAACTAAACAAACGAATCAAAAAGCATGAAAAATATTTTATGCTTTCATGTAAAATTAAAAAAGGTCCCATTAAAGGCTGGGTGCTTCTCAGTAACTATATTTCCCTGGACTTCTAATTTCTGATCTCCAGCTTGATTTGCTGAATCTTCAGATTCGCCATTTAGATTACAGGAATGCTGAGTCAGAACTGCAATATAAACAGAAGATTCAGGGGGTTTATAGCGTTATTATACAATACACTTAGAGAAGTTTGGAAGACTGGCTGAGGTTTCTCATATACTTGCATTCGAACAGATAGTGATATTAAGAATAACTATTTTAATTGCAACCTCCTACGCGCAATTCTAAGTGAAGACCAAACTTTAGAAATCTAAGATTACTTAGTTTCCTCAGCATAATTAGAAAACATGATTTCCATAAGAAGTAAACTAATATAATCCATAAATATGAATGGAAATTTGGTTTTAGTATTACTCAGGTGCTGTATCAGTTTGGCCCTTGCTAAAACAATCTCCGGTCTTGATCATCCATTTTCACCTCTGAGAGATCGGAATTTTCATAGCTTTGGGATTTGGAGGTTGTGTTTGCCCTGTGGTTTTGGACATTTCATATAGTTTCGGTGAGTGACTGCAGAAATTACTTGTTAAAGTAATTTTTCTGTGGAGTAACAATTTTATAATCTCTTAAAAATGCTCCTTGCTTCTGATGCTTTTATATTCTTTTGGGCTGACAGACTATTAAAGAAGAAGAGTTACTGATCTCAGAAGAAATTTTTTCCTTTTAACTGTGCTCTTCATTTTACCTTTGCCTCTCCAGCAGCGAGTACACTCCTAAACGGTAGTTTGTCACCTTTATGCAGTTCATATGTGAATTGTTCTTTGGGGAGAATGCGAAGAAAGAGGAAACATAAAGAGATCAATCATACTCATTTCTAAAGGATTTGACATATGAGCCACAAACATTTCTGTATTGATGAGCTCCGTGCTGATCCGGTTCCTTGTGGCAGAGCCAACTGCAGGGTTGTCGTGCTAGCCACAGCTCAGGATTCCAAGACCAAGCATGGGAGGGCTGCACAGGTTTGCCACAAATACCTTTCCTGTGCCAGTGGGAGGCACACGAGATTCCTGCAAATACCTTAATAATGCACCCAGGGAAACTAAGAACAGCATATCAAAGGAAATAACATTGAATTTCTCTGCTACACTATTTTTTTCCCTCTCAATGAAGGATATTTATGAAGGGATTATTATTTTCATCCTTGTCTCTCCTCTGCGTATTGGATGTCTGTGCTACACGGCTTCAGTCAACGATTTGCTTTGTTTTTTTGAGCAGACTTCTGCTTAGAGACTTCTGCAATTCTTTTCAGTTTGAGGTAGTACACGCTATTCTAAAAGACCAATTGAAATACAAATTAAAAAAAATCTCAGCATCTCAGGATGATGTTTGTTAGGCTGTGGAATAATCTCCTGGGGGTGTGGTAGAAATTACTTTGCTTGCAACATATAGAACCGCTGAAACAAAATACTAGAAATTATAAAAAGCAGATGTTATTTTTTTTTTTTTTAGGGACTGAGCTGAGATTTAGCCGACATGAGAGGTCAATGCAGAAAGTTTTGATTTTTTTTTTCCCCACCTCTAACTCTGTGTAAACAAGAAAGGAACAAGTTTGATTAAAAAAAAAAAAAACAAAACACAAATGAACAAACAACAAAACCCCTAAACCCACCACCATACAAAAACCCCAGAAAATCACTTCTTTTAGGGAATACACCCTTACATGGTTTAATTGAAATTACAGTTCATTACATTTCTGCAGTGTGTTCAGAGTCACCATATACTACCTTTGTTATGGTTTAAGCCACATTTGCTTTAAGTAAGTGTCCTCTCTGAAGTGGATACTCTCTAGATTTTAAGAAACTTAGATCAGATTTTCTAACATCTACGCCTTGTTTCACATTTCTGTAATTTCCCAAAGTTGTGTGAATGCACATATTCTTCTTCTGAGTTGACAAGAGTCAGATCTTTGTCTGACCTGAGTAATAACTTTACTGTTCCTCCATCCACAGACTACACTAGATGGAAGTTTCCGCAAGTAAAACCCATATTGCAAGGTGAAGCAATCCCACAGAACATGCTGTAGCATCTGTCCATCAAATTCAACTGCGAGGATGCTATTTCCTTCCAGTTCTTTGTATAAATCACAATGAAACAAGACCTACGAAATACTCCTGTCCTGTGTACTCAAACGAAGTCACTTTTACACAATGTTAAGTGTGGAAGCCCTGTTAGATGTCCATGGTATGCCAGGAAAGGGCAGGCTTCAAGTGTTTCTCTCATTTGCCTGGGTAAAATGTCATAAATCATATATTCATAACTTGAAGGTAAAGCCAGAATAAAATTTTATTTAAATGCAAGTGGATACTTATGGAAGTTAAGGTATTCCTCTGCTCTCACCTGCATTGGTTGACAAGTAAGAGAGCAAAATAAAAATGTGTCTTCAGGTGATGCAGAGCCAAGCTCTTCCTTGCCATTTTTTTGTTACATCACGAGTACACTACAGTCCACTGAGCACTGTGGAACTGACATGGTCAGACTGACTAGCATTTAGCCCTGCAAAAAAGGAGGCACTAGGTGAACAGGAACGTAGATTCAAGCCTATACAGAACTTGTGGCTTTAACATGGTTAACTAAACCAAGATTTTTTCAAACACAGATGACAATGACTAGATGTATATAAAGATTTACATCTGATTTTATAGCTGATTTCAGATTGTGCTTGCCTTTAACCTTGGGTGGAAGGCTATCAGGGCCTCTGGGGAAATAAAATAAAATAAAAATATAAATAAATAAGGGAGAGTAAATATTTAGGTGCTTAGCTCTGAGCATGTAAAGATAACCAGAACGGAACAGCTGGGTACTCAGATTTATTCTTTTAATAGCTGGCTGAAAGGGAGAACTCTTTGCCTTTCCCTGTTGTTTCAATTTCAAGTGCATATCAATGCATGAATTTATTTCTGGGATAATCGGTGACTGTCATGAATATCTGTAATGAACTTACAGATCCTTTGGATGAATTCAAGGAGCCTTGGATCAGTCCCAAAAGTGCAACATGTCTTTTAATAACTGATCCCCCATACATCTGGAACTGACAAATCTGTACAAGTGGTAGGTCACAAATTCCCCATCCTCTAGCTATGGATAATTTTAAGGATTTGGATCACTCTTTTTAAGCTTGAACTCTATATTGAGTTTGCTTTCAAGCTCCCTACCGTTTCTGGTTTTCCTATGGGCTTTTGGTTTTTGTTTCATTTGATTTCAACAGATGTTATTTACTTCTATTTCCCTCTGCTTTGGAGAGGATTTATCATTGAGATATATTTTCATTTTAGTGCACAAATACATTAAATCCAGGCATGACGCTTGACCAAAACAGCTGGAAAGTGACACTGAAATTAAGGCTATGGAGCTGCCTCTCTAATCTGCTGAGCAGTTTATATAAATGCAGTTTAAATAAAATGAGCCTGCAAACAGAAAAGCTTAAAGGATATTAAATCCTGGCTTTATAAATGATGGCCAAGCTAGCAGGAACCACCCCATAGCGTGCAATCTTTTTCTTTCATGTAACAAGGTTATCTGGCCTCACAAGCTTCTTAGGGTAAACTTAATTAAAGCCAATAAAGAGAAAATGCAAAAGGGTAGCTGTTTTGATTTCAGAAATGCAGTATTTTTCAATATGTATTTCTGCAGGCTAGAGGTAAGTCTCCCTTAGTGGAAGACTTAGAGGGAGAAAGCTTAATTTCTTATTTCCTTTTCCTGTGATATTTATACACCCTGCTCACTATGAGAGTGTGTGTGTGTGGAGGAGGTAGGAGTGAGTGGACATTTCCCTTTTCCTGGGAGATAAGAGTTCACTGAATAATATATGTTTCCCGAAGGACGGAATATGCTACACATGTCGGCAAGGAGTTTGTCAGTGTTCCTAACATTTCTATACAGCTGCAATTCATGGATTTAATAAAATATTGATATCTGTTTCCACAGTTCTATCACGCAGCAAAAATCTTTATGTGATCTAAATTAAACACTTCTGCAATGGGCTGGAGACTGCAAGTTGTTTCTTGCCCTGGTGGAAAAGGTCTCTGCCGCCACCCCACCTGCTGCTCCAAATGCCAACCCTCAGAAATATCACTGAATGGGAGAGCTGTTGTAAAGAACTGCTTGCTATTTTATTTGAGTTTCTGTTTAGCCTGGTAAAACATCCCTCTTATCGGTTTGTATCACTGAACTGTTGCTGAGCTACAGGCCCAAGTCTAATCTCAGATTGATGAAATGCATCCAACATGACATTTGACTCAATCTGCTCATAAATAATAATAATACTACTTTACATTTATATAACCCTTTTCAGCAAGAGCTCTCCCAAAAGGCCTTCTTGACCTCCAATTTATCTATTGTGACTCTCACTGAATTAGTGGCAAGCGTAATGTTCTCTACTCTACTATCACATACGGCATGGCAATAGCTGCGAGACAAATTACATTTATGATGAGATTCCAGTCATCTTAGCTATGTGATGCTCAATAATCCATCCCAGCAGAGATCACCTGTAATATTATTAGCGTCTCAGTCACTCAGACAGCTGTCAACCGTATAAAAACCTACCTGCCCAGTAGTACCCCCTTTCTTCCAAATCCGTCATTTCTAACCCTCAGATAATTACACAAACCTTAACTTGACAATATTTACTCCAGACAAACGACACTTAAGCACAGGATTTTGCAATTCACTGTCGACTAAAACCAAAAGCTTAATGAAGTTGAAAAAAAGAGGTACCTGGACTTAGTCTGGGTTTAAGGTGTTTGTGCCTCAACCCTAACCAAGGTTGGGTTAGCCTCACTTTGGCTTGTAAGGTTAAGTTTTCAAAGGCATCAAAAAATGCAGATAGGGATTTTTGGATTCATGTGCTGTGTCTGCTGCTGCTGTTGAAGCCTAATTATCACAAATAAAATTGTCTTTGATAAATCATGAAGGCTGGCTCTAACAATCTGCCAACACACAGCACTTATCTACGTATCCACCCAAAAAACTCACTGTAAGACATTTTTCTCCCTGTTCCTGCTGAAACTGCACCATTGTAAAATTCCTACTGTCTTCAGGAGGAAGGAAATTTAGCCAATGCGACATTTACAAAACTTTCTCATTTGTTTAATAAAGAGAGCATAGTGTAATGTTTTTTAAACAATCTTCAATTACTTAGGTTACTTTAAAATACCTTTATGGCTCACAGACAGCTGACAAACTTTACAAGGATACGTGGAATACACAGAAATAGAAAAAGGATGCACCAACTCTGACACTTAAAATTCTCAGCTTGTATATGAGAGATCTAACCATAAATTCCTGTTCTGAGTCAGGAAGAACAAGGACATGAACATCGCAGTGACAGCTCAGGGATTTTAGCTATTCTGGTGTGATTTTTTTATGATCTCTGTTTTTTATTGTAAAATTTTAAAGAACCGTCTTGTTAATCCAGTTTAGCTCTATCTCCAGGATCATGCCATAAAGCCATTACATCGCACCTTGTTCTTGCAAAGAGGCCAACGTGATCAGCAATTACCAGAGGTAAACAGGATGCTGATGCTATCACGCATTATAGATTGAATCAATATTGTAACAAAATCTAAGAAAAAAGTCTAATGAACCAGTGATTTTTCTCTACAAATCCTGGCCTGTTCTGTTCTTTTTTTTTTTTCCTCACCTGCTAATACCCTTGTCCCCACATATAAACCTGCAATTTTTTCCATTTCTGTTTAGTGTCTGCATATCACTGCTTGAAAAGTCAGATACGTATTTTTCTATACAGAGACAGAAGTTTTCAAATCTGTGTTTAGTTTAAGGCCCCAGGTTGGGTTAAAAAAAAAAAAAAATCTCACAACTCTCTCAGTGTTTCAGTTCTAACAGCAGACATCCCATAAACTCTTACAGTTAAGTTAAATATATACTATATGCCAGCTTCACAGTTTGGCATCTTACAGCAAACTGAAACCAAAAGGTTAAGTCAATCATTCTGATCTTGTAACCTAAATCAGAGCGACTCATTCCTACCTTCCTTCAGATGAAGTAATCACATAAAAATAAAGCACTTTCTAATGAAAACAGTAAGTGGTCAGACCTCTGTTCTAGACAGAAGGAATTTTGATAGTTCTGATTTTATGGACTGTAGACTAGGGTAGCAAAAGTATGTTGATTTTCTTACAGGGGATAGAAATAAAGTGAAATGAAAGCAGATGGATCTGCCCTAGCAGTGAACCATTGGATACAATACTTTGCTTCAGTGAGTATCCAAATTATTTTCAGGTAGTTTGGCACATAGGTAATTTATGTGCTTCGTTCTCTGCCTGCTGTTTGGAAGCTGTTTCTCAAGTAGGGATTGTTCTCTGAACTATTCACCTTTGCATGCACTATTTCACTCTTAACTCTACTAATATTCTTCTTAAGGTTAACTTAGTGAAGTGAATTCAATATACTTCTTTTGTTGCTCTCAGAGACTTTGCTTGTGGCTGGGGTCAAACTAAGAACTGCAAGGGTGCTCTTAGGTGACTGCTTGCTTGATGACTGCATGTAGCATGCAACACAGGCTGTCCCAGCCATGATACGTTTGCTGTCACTGACCAGAAGAACTATTAGGGCATAGAGTCTCTGCAAAGGCCAATGCTACCAAATACATTTCTTTTTTGACCAAATACATAAGTTCTTCTTTAGAGACCTCAAATACAAAAACTGACTCCTAGATGTAGTACATTTTGTTTAATATTTGGGAGTATAAAACAGAAGACTGAAGCCCATATGACCGTCTCAGATGAGCTGTATCAGAAGACTCAGTGCTTAAAATGTACAGCTTGGGTACTCTAATTTCCTGATCCCACAAACAGGAAGCCAAAATATTGGTTTGGCTGAGAAATATCGGACGCTCAGCTCATATCAAAATAAGCAGAAGATGATGGTGATTGAGAAGCGAGTGGGTCACAATGAGGAGACAACAATGGTCACCTAGATGTCCCCTGCCTCCTGCAATAGGATGGAGCTAGGCTAAACATGTCAGTGCACCTCTAGCCTCAGCAGCCCCCTGCCTCACTTCCTAATGCACAGAGCAGTTTAAACACCCCCACCATCCCTGTATCAGCAGAACACTGCTGTTAACCCCAGTATAGGGGGTATGCTTGAAGGGTTTGTGAGCTACATGTGATAGAACATATGGATATTCAAGAAATGCATATTTAGTCTGAGAATGCTCAAACTCCCTGGCGATAAGCAGCCCTGGTTTCTACAAATATTCATTTGTAGAAATATATATGTAATACATATATTACATTTGTAGTTCTCATTGAGACACACATAAATCTGACAGTATTTTTATCCTTACTGGCATCAGTTCTCCTCTTCACATGATGGAGGAGTCTAGGGTAGAAAAGTGATACTATTCTTATTGACAGATACAAAAACTTTCTGGAGGAGGCAGCTGGAAAACCAAAGACTCTATTCGCAATGGGACTTTGATACCTGGAAATCATAATGCTGAATTAAATATTCAGGCTCTCTATACAAGAAGACTCACACACTTCAGAAGAGCACGATACACACATGCCTCAGTGCCTACAATAATCCAAGATTAAAAAACAAAAAAAGCAAACAAAACAAGACAGACACACCCTCCCCAACAGTCAAACAATCCAAATGTGTATAACAGCAGCATTATTACAAGGAATTACTAGGTATCACCATCGTATCTATCTGGGTTAAGCTACAAATACACACGAATGTATATATTTGGAGATTCTTAAATCTTTCAGAATCATCTGAAAGGCTACAGAGCTGACACAAGTAGATTTACAGAAGAGGATAAATCTTGGCAAAACACTGCATAGTAGTTCAATTATCTTGCTTCAGGGAAATCTAATTTAATTGCTTGAATGCAATCACTTCCGATAAGATTTGATACCAACATCATTATCTGTCTGTAAACGTATCTTCGCCAGATGTTCTAAGGCAACTAAATAAAATTGATAGCCACCCACTTCAAATAGCAAACTACTTGTTGTTACTATAACTTGTAAAGCATCTAGTCAGAGGTCAGTAACTAATTTTATTAAGAAAAATAGATTGTAGCTTCCTTCCCCCCCCAAAAAAAATATCCCCCTAGTACTTATTATTGCAGCATTCGCTTTCTATATAATTCTCCTGGCACAGTACTTCATTACTGTGTGGCCCACTTCCTACAGACAACTCTGCTGTGCCATTTCCTGGAGGCTAAAATGGAGTCCAGCATCTCATCTCATGAGTGTTTGAATGAGCTATTCCAAAATTTGATGTTTCAAGATGTTGGGAAACTGCTTTCCCATGTTTTCCTAACATTTGATCAGTTCCAATATATGCAGATGAACACATTTTCATTGTTCAAGTTGTGCAAAGACAACTTAAAGACAAACAATGTATAGCTCCTAAAGTCCTTTTATGCTGCAGGAGTGTGGCATTAGGTACAACTAAATCTCATGCAGACACCCTGTGCTCAATGTCAAATGAGGTAGGTGAGGCACCAGAGTGGGGTTAGAGGGGCACAGCTGGCTAATTGCACAAATACATACTTGGGGATCTGCAACCACAACACACCCCATGTTGCTGGCACCAAACTCTTATTGCTAGATTAAAAATCTGTGTACATGTTTAGGAGCTGCAAGCATGCTTCTAGAAAGTAATCTTTGTATAAGAAACAAGCCCACTTGACTCTGATCTCCTTCCATATCCTTCTGTTGATAAGAATATTAGCGATACAAACTCATTACTATAGCACTATTCCTCCAGCTTATGACCTGTATCCAACAAGCCTTACTTTGTAGTTCTCCTCGTGCAATTTGTCAGCTCCATCCTCAGAGCTTGAGGTACCTCACTGTCCTATTTAGGTAGAATGTTGATTGTGGTTGCAGGTTTCCTGCTTTACAGGATGTCACTATGGCAAGGAGAGTTAAGGCTGATTCATTTGGATCACTTCTCATTTTCAAAACAGACATCAGTAAAAACATTTTCCACTGCCTTGGCTGAAGACAAGGTGCTAGGCTTAATCGCTATTCAGTTGGACACAGGACAGCTATTCTTATGTTCTTACATATTTTAATGTTCTCTGATATTTAAGGAAGTAAGTACTTAGAGGTTGTGAGCTGCAGTATGGTGCCATTTGGACTCTACAAGAACAAGGAATGCAATACAATCTTGATGCTGATACTGAAGCTATTTCTACATATAATTCATCGATGAATTCTATCACAAGTAATTTGTATTTATGAAACAATAATAGACCCAAGTGGCTTTTTTTAGTGTTAAGCCTACCCAGTGTAATCACACTGTAGTGAATGTATGTATTGTTAGCATTAGCACTGAGAGTTTAAAACTTGAATAGATTTTTGTTACCTAGGGAAATTTACATATGTAAATTAAAGCAGCAAAAATCCCCAACCTATCTGTATTGAAGTTTTCTTGTCTTGTATGATAAAAATCTTAAAATAATTAATCTTTTATAGAGACTCAGTTTAAAAAGATGTGCTATTTTGAAAATGGACCTTTAAGCTTTTTAAGCCTGCAGAATTTGCAAATAGATGAGAACCAAACCTTAGTAAATGAGATAAATTGATAACGTATGTACTCTTTAACTAATTGTAGACATAACGGCTAAAAATCTTGTGAAATAACTTCTGTTATGCTAGATATTAGTATAAATTGGCTCAGCTGTGAGCATGGTCTCTCTTTTCTTAAAAGTTGAATAGATTTGCTGTGACATTACTGTAAAAACCTCTGGAGATGCTCTGAGGATAATGATGAATATTGAATTAATTTCCATAGCATTAAACTACACTGAAATATTTGACTCCTAGTTGTACTACCTGTTTTGTTCCCACAACCCCGCCAAACAAATTCAATACATAAGAACTGTACCTTCAGCTTAAATAGCAGAGCACACACCATAGTCATGCTTCTCCCAAAGAGCCACTAGTTTATCAGAAGAGACAACTGGACTCTGCAAATGAAATTTTGTAAAACTCTGTTGAATGAAACTAAGTGAATCTATGTGAATGGGACACCCGGTCTTCGTTTTGATTCATAAAAACCTGTTATCTCAATGCAAAAATGTGCTGTTTGGAGTTGAAGAAAGAAAGCCCAGACTGGTGGATTTCCACATCTCCAACTACCATGCACAGTGATGACTAGAAAGTCAACATCTTTCAACTCTTTCTACGGAGTTATTCTCTTTATATGTTAAGAAAAATCCTGTACTACTTTGGCTACCACTGTGTAGAAACACTTGATGCTCCTGACTACAATCCAACCTTCTCGTACTCAGAAAAAAATTTCATTTTTCTCCCAGAGGGCTCCCCGATCAGACCCATCAACATCATTTGATCTGACAGCAGACAAAAACTCTCTTCAGTACAAGATACTTTACTTACGCACAGCTGTACCTGAGCAATAAATATATGAGCACATTTATACTCTCTAGAGAAATGGAGAGTTGCATGCAGAGAACCATGGTCAGCAAGATACTGGTACACAAATGCAAAAGGAGATTAAAGGAGGACTTCCATCTTCTGCTTCTGTGGCTCACAACAATCTTACTCCAATTCCTATTCCTGTTTACAGGAGGGAACTATGGAGCATCCAGATGAAACTGAAGGTGTGTGGGAAAGCAGGGCAGATACCAGGATGAGGCTCTGAAACAACATATGAAAAATCCCAAAGAGCAAGACTGGCACGAGAAGTAATAAATTCACCACTCAAACAGGATGCTGGCTATGTTGCCTGTAGACCTCCAAGCTAGTGGAGAGATTCACCAGCTCCAGTGAGACCTACTACCTGCACAAGCCCACTCATTTCTCGCTGCAATTTAACCAGGTTAAATAGCTCCCAGGTCCTCAATAATGGAGTTATCTGTACTGGAGCTTGGTTTCCAAGTGTTTTATTTTGCCTCACATTATAGAAACTTTCACCTTATGTGGCACGAACATTTCCAGCACAAGTTCTGCTTTGTTTTATTGTGTCTAACTCTGTAGCAGTAGAAATAACAAATATGAACAGGGAAAGCTCTATAAAAGTATCTGTCAAGTTGTTTGGGATTTGTCATCCCCAGAATGAAACTAAGACAGATTGCTGACACAAAGGAACAACTGTCTTTTCAGAGAAAGTCTCTTACTTTACTCCATGTTAACAGGAACAGTTAGATTAGCAGGGAGCATTAATTAATCCCCACTGGTAACACATACTCAATTCCCTGAAAGGCTGGCCATACTTTCCAGATAAGATTTTGCAAGCACTAGCGTAGAGCACAGGGAGACAGGTACAAAAAGGTATAAAGATTTTGTTTGACAGCGAGATGAGCCTTGTCTCAGCTGCTTTGACTAGATCCCAGTTCACAAGAATATCTTTTCCCTTTAAATTTGCACCCAAGGACAGGTACAGTTTTGTGGCTCTTAAAATGGACTTGAGATAATTGTCTACTTAGTAGTTTTGAATATTCTTAAAATCTTATTTATTTTTTCAGTGTTAATAGCCAATGCACCCAGGGTTCAATCCAAACTGTCATAGGAACCCATGAATGAACCACAATGAACAAAGACTAGGCAAACTTTTTTCTCTTCTACCGATCTTCTCAAAATAGGCCGTCGGAATCGTACCTGACTGCCTAAGGCGCTCTAAGTCTCTTTAGGGTAGTTATTTATCAGAAGACATCCAAAACAAGTTACACATTTTCTGCTCTGTTCTGGTTTTAACCTGTAAGTAAGATTTGTTTCCAGTTTCCAATTCCTGATAATAACTAAAATTAAACAGAAAAACAGAAGGGTGACAGTAGGGCTGTGCTTTGGGGTTTTTTTGTTGTTTAGGTTAATTTGTTTTTTTTAAGCAGCAAGAAGAAACTTCAATTAGTCCTGAGGAAAAAAATACACTCAATTTTATTTCTTAAAATTTGCTTAGATTTTAATCTGAGAATATCTACATATATGATGACACTTGGAAATAATTTTCTTACTGCAATATCTTTATAGGAGTGATTTGGAATATCAGCTCATTTAAGATTATTACATATTGCTTTCTTTTTTAGTTGTCAAAAAACAATGCTTTAGAAATGATGGTTTATTTAATGTTTGTGTTTATAAGCGTATTAAGCATGATCTTAACACTAATATGAAAGAAGTGTTAACAACACTGACTTCTCTCCGTCTGATTTTCAATTATGCTTTTAATGTATCAGGTAACCTGCTTCCAGCACAGACCTGGTTCCACCACGTAT
>VXAK01016464.1:0-11310 GCA_013399435.1 Arenaria interpres
GGAGACCTCATTGCCCTGAAAAGCAACCTGAACAGAGGTTGTAGAGAGGTGGGGGTTGGCCTCTTCTCCCAAGTGAATAATGACAGGACCAGCGGAAATGGTCTGAAGTTGCGGCAGGGGAGGTTTAGATTAGATATTAGGAAGAGTTACTTTACTGAGAGGGTGGTCAGGCACTGGAACAGCCTGCCCAGGGAGGTGGTAGAGTCGCCACCCCTAGAGGTATTTAAGAAACGTGTAGATGTGGCTCTTCAGGGTATGTTCTATTGGCTGAGATTGTAGGGGTTTTTTGTGTGTGTATGGTTGGACTCGGTGATCTCAGAGGTCCTTTCCAACCATGATGATTCTGTGTTCTTTTGTTGCGTTGTATAATATAAATATGCAAAGGTGTCCCCCCACCAGATGTTTGCAGTCATTTTCATGGTAGCATTCCATACAGCCATGGAAAAAGCATTCATAAAATTCAAAAGATGTTGGGACCCTATCAATGACTTCATAGCGATCCAAGAAGTAGACTCGTACTTGATATTCACCACCTTCCAATGTATAATGGATTTGAATATTTTTTCTTTTAGCCACTGACACCCCACTCCCTAATGCTGCTTCACCGACATCATTGGTGTAGACAGACTGCTGACACTCTGCCTCTTTCCACTGTGCCCCTTGACTGACTTTGGCAGCGTAGGTAGGATGGTACCCGCATTCCATGTAAGGTATGATTCTCTCAAATCACACTACCATTGGTGGAGCCAAGGGATGGTGCAGCTCTTACCTACATTCAAAAGGCATTTGCACAATTGGCTGTTGCTGCCAGATGTCTCAGATGCTAAGCATCCCTGGCAGTGTGTCAGAGCCATGGCATCACTTATGATGCTGTTGGTAATCAGGTAAGTCACCATATGGATGCGTTGTTCATCTTTCCTACTGCTTCAATAAATCTTTGTTTTATAACATGTTGTCAGACTCCATTACTATTTGGACCATGGCCACATACATAAGCCATTGAATAGAGGGGGGGTGCGAATATTTCTTTTTCCACTGGTGACAGCCATCTGGAGGAAGGAGTGCTACCGTGTTAGGTTTAAGGAACAAAAACCAGTATGTGGACATGCAAGTAGAGGCTAGCAAATTATGCTGAAACGTGTCTATACAGTGCTAAACCTTCACCTTTTCGTTCCCCTCTTTCTCATAGAATGTGCAATGAGCTATCACCATAATCTCATTCCTGTATAATTGGTAAGCCTCCCTCAGAATTCTTGCATCTTGTTGACAATAGTAACTCGGTTCTTTTTGCAAGTCAAAAATCTTCTCCTGATTAGCTGTGTGCCGTGCTAAGAACTATTTTTTCTCTTCAAGCATGCTGTCCACCCCATAATCTTCCAGTGGTGGAAGTGGGCACACATAACTTTGATTTTCAGCAGTGTTTAAAAAATGGGGGAAATAATTTTTGGAGTCCTTGATACCCAAAGCTTGGGGGAGGCTGCTTATTTTCATGGGTAAAACATATTGAGAGTCTAGGAAACATATAGTCAGGCTGGGTACTTCTGTGCCCATGCATTTACCACCTTGGATGATTAGTTGCACATCCACGCACATCCATTTTTTCCTTCAGAAGCTAACAACAAACTAGCCATCATAGCCTAGCATTATGTCCTAGGACAGTGTAGCCCCAAAACTTTGTGTCTGTAAACAACTGAATAAAGTCCACAATACACGTCCCCTTTAAACTCCCATTCTCATTCAGTTTTCCTTTCTGCCCCTTCCTCTTCATCCCAAAGGGCATTTGGAGCTAACTCAATGGCAAAAATATAATTCAGTATGTGGCCCAGTTTCCTGCATACATTCCTCATTCTTCTTCTGGACTTCTGCTCACGGGCATGAAACGCTGCTGCTGATTTACGTTACAGATCTATTTATAGAACATTCCACACTTCCAACCTTTATATCTGTTCTGTTTTTCTACATAGGCCTTAAACTTTTCACAGAAAACTGTAGCAAACCATTCAATTAATTTTTTAATACCCAGGGCCTTGTGCCTCTGTAAGCATTCCCCAGACCTACACAACAGCCTGCAGCTGGGGCACCTTATCCTTGTCCCCAGGTTAATTGCACAGTTGTGACACAAGCAGATCCAGCAATATTTACAGCTGTGGCCATGGTTATATGATGTATGACAAAGCTCAAAAAGGTTTCTCACCTCAAATACCTTCCTGACATCCTTAATATTGTAATAACATTCATCATGTAAAAGGAGGAAACAGGTCTTGGGTTAGCTAAGATTGTTGTTTGACCAAAATATCCCCCAAACCCTTTTTCCCCACAGATAGGATGATGATGTGTATATTAACATGTAGCAGATCCTAAGACAAGTGGATGATTAGCATGACCTTCCAGTGCAGAGACCACCCCAGTTTGTCACGTAGCTCTTTTGCTCTGCTTCACAGTTCTGCATGTCAGATCCCTCACTGCTATAAGTGCTTTAAGACTCCCAGCAAAACAGAGATTATTGTCACTGATATTTAGATCAATTAAATAGCATTTCTTTTTATATGTAATTTTGGAATGGGCGATAGACTGTAGGGTTCTGTGAACCCCACCCCCAACAGCCTTTACAATGATGATAGTAAAGTGGAAAGTCTGATAAAGACACAGCTCTTACTTTGTAGATGAGTGCTGACTCAGTCTAAAAACTTTTCTGCATCCAAATTGCTTAAATTAATAGTCAGAAGCTATAGAGTCATGCACACTGACAGCTTCAAGGTGGAACTGAGTGTAATCATGTGGTGGCTTTGACCTTGTCTGGCCACCAGGTGCCCACCAAGCTGCTCTATCACTCCCCCTCCTTGACTGGACAGGGGGAGAAAATATGATGAAAGGCTCAAGAGTCGATATAAGGACAGGGAGAGATCACTTAGCAATTGCTGTCATGGGAAAAAAAGACTTAACCTGGGTAAATTAATTTACTTTATTGAAAATTAACAACAGAGTAGGATAATGAGAAATAAGAACAAATCTAAAACACCTGCTCCCCACCCCTCCCTTCTTCCCAGGCTCAACTTCACTCCTGATTTCTCTACCTCCTCCCCCAGGCAGCACAGGTGGACAGGGAATGGGGGTTGTCATTAGTTCATAACACTTTCTCTCTGCTGCTCCAGCATGGGGTCCCACCCAAAGGAGACCCCCACAATCTTCTCCAATGTGGGTCCTTCCCACAGGCTGCAGTTCTTCATTAAATACTCCAGCGTGGGTCCCTTCTATGGGGTGTAGTTCCTCAGAAATGGATAGCTCCAGTGTGGGTTCCCTGTGAAGCCACATATCCTGTCAGAACACCTGCTCCAGCATAGGGTTCCCTCCACAGGGCCACAGGTCCTGCCAGGAGCCTGTTCCAGCATGGACTTTCCACAGGGTCACAACTTCCTTCAGGGCATATCCACCTGCTCCATTGTGGGGTCCTCCATGGGCTGCAACATGGATATCCACTCCACCATGGACCTCCTTGGGCTTCAGGGGGACAACCTGCATCACCATGGTCTTCACCACAGGTTATTGGGGAATCCTGCACCTGGAGCACCTCCTCGTTCACTGACCTTGGTGTCTGCAGAGTTGTTTCTCTCACATATTCTCACTCCTCTCTTCCAGCTGCTGTTGGGCAGCAATTTTTTCCCCTTCTTAAATAAGTTATCACAGAGGTGCTACCACCGTTGCTGATTGGTTCAGCTTTGGCCAGCAGCGGGTCCATCTTGGAGCCAGCTGGCACTGGCTCTATCAAAGCTTCTGGCATCTTCTCACAGAAGCCATCTCTGCAGCCCCCCTGCTACCAAAACTTTCCCACACAAACTCAATACATGCATTTCCTAATGTAGAAAAGCAAGGGTTGTAGGAAAAGATAAAATTTCTTATTTGACCAACAGATACTGTTGGAAAGAATAAAAAGATTTTGAGCTCAGAGTCTTTTCCTCAGATATGACAAAAAGCAGAAATAGCCATTGTTGCACAATTTTCTGCAGTGAAGTCAAGCTGAAGGCAGGAATGATGAAAGGAAGTATTTATAGTGGTGGAAACCTCCTGAAAGATACCTTTATAAATACAAACTTAATGGGCAAAAATACTACAGACAGTGGCCAAGTCAGAGCTACCTTCCAACATTTCACGTTTTGCATTTCAAATTCAGACCAGAAGGTACTGAAGAAGCAGTCAGGAATGAGGCAATCATGATATTGAGACTAGGCAATTGGTCAAGGAGCTTGGAGACAAAACAAGGGAGGATGATAGTGTGACAGAGAGAAAAATTAACTCTATTCGGCTATTGGGTGATTTGGGACAGTAGCAAGTTTGAATGTCAAGAGTAGAGAGCCCATCAAAAGAAGGCTCAGAATGAGACAGAGAAGACGAAGAGAAAACAGGTGAAGAAGAAACAAGACATTAGTGGGTGGGCCAATGGACAATGAACCTGAATTAGAGAGAACTTTGGAAATCTCAAAGTACAGCAGAGGTTGAAATCAGAAAGAAAAAGGGCAATAAAACAAAGAACGAGACAATAGGTCCTTTCAGATGCTGTCAATCTGTTTTTCAGGAAGTTAATAAAATCCCAAGCAAAATAAGATAGACACAAAAGTGAAGAAGGTAAAAGAGGAGAGATATGATTTTAAAGTAAAAGGTCAGATGTGGCAAAGAGCATTTACAGACTAGAAATCTCTGACCAGATAAGAGAGATAAGAAATAGAATGGCCTGGTCAGGGAGGAGACAGAGCTGAAAGAAGGTCAAATTCACAGAGAGAGAAAGCAATGTCAGAAGGAAAGACATCTCCCTGATGTTCTTAGCACAGAAAAATCTGAAAAGTTGAGAAAGCCATCTGAAAGCTGAGAAAAAAACCACACATTTGTTGACATTATGGTAGCACTGGACCCGCTCTTCTTCTCCATCATTTTGATATTCCTCGGGGCCTTCTGGGGGCTTGGGCCTTCTGGGGGCTTGGATTAATCCATTTTTCTTTCCAACCCTGTCCTCTCAATCTGGTGATGGCAGCAATGACAAAAGCATATTGAATATTGTCCCCTGCAATCTGTACAGAGGATGGCTTTAAAGGAGCCAATGAAGCTCACATGAGGACCAAAGATTTTAAACTGTGAGTCGATATATCTATGTCTCTTCTGAACCACTCAGGGACAGCAAATATCACTGTCCACTAATCTGAAACAATTGGCATCACCAGTGATGAGTGAGAGCACACAAAGAAGCAAGTGTCCATGGAGGGGACATGGGGCAAGGGACACGGAGCCAGGGATGCTGCAGTAGATAGGGATATTCAAAAAGACTCCTGCTGAGGCATGGCATAAGGTTCTCTCCCCAGCCTTTAAAAATATCTGCTTCTGAAGGTGTGGATGGGGAACAAACCTTAGCCATTTCCTATAGACCCTCACTTAAATTGTAACATAATGAATGTTACAATAATGTGTAGCTACAGGAAGTAGGTACACATATGAAAAGCCCTCTGAAACTTGCTACTGTTAATTCTGTACTTGGAGAAATGTTGTTTTAATATCAGAACTGAAACCAGTCTGAAAGATAACAGGACTTGAATATTATTTCTTCTTCATCCTGTTGGATCAGAAGAGGTTGTGCATTTCAAAGATAACATAAAGTGATATATATTTTAATAACTGCTGTAATGGGTTTTACTGCTGGAGAGATGAGCCCTTAGGCGTTAATATCCACATTCTTGAATTGATATTAAATAGATAAATTTCAATTTTTTTAGATGTTATTCACTTAGGATACCTGTTCACATTTTACAAAACAAACTAGAGATGTATTTAAACAGATGAGCAAAAGATTAAGATTAAAAAACAGCCTACTTGTTCTCCAACTAACTTTTGCAAATGGCACAGACAACTTTACACAAGCTAAAGGAACCTCTACAGTTAATTCCTAAAGGCAATGATATCTCCTCAGCTCATCCAGCAGTCTGGTCAGGTACTGCTGAATCAACCTAGTTCTGGGACTTTCCTTGCTTGTTAAGGCTGTACACAGGCTTTGTGAAGTCATTATTTCAATGCTGTGACACTTCAAAAAAAACCCACACCTTGCTGGTTTACTGCAGCTTAGAAGTAAAGCTTTAAAAATCCTTATCATCATGTTTAGTCTCTTTAAATCCAAACCTGAAATGTCAATTCATTTGAAGAAGTAGCCTCTCTTCAATGCTGTGATATTATTTCTCTCTGGTTCAGGTACTCTCACAGTTATATAAGGACTCTAAGACACTGAATTTCATAAAACATTGAAATTTAATTGTGTTTTCTGCAGAGCTATCATGGAGTGTCAAGCTTGTTATATTGAGGCCTACACCAGCATAGACTTTAAAAACTGTACAATTTTCAGAAGAATTTCTTTGCATATATTATACCATATATGGGTGTTATACCGTTTCTGCTAGCATACCTAGCATTCTGCTTCCAGAAGTGATGAATACACAAAGGTCCAGAAGGAACATCTTCAAATGAACCTTTTGGCCTACCAAAATCATCACCATGAGAGAATATGATTACTCTCTAGAAATACATGAGGGTGGGGGGAAGAAGGAGTAAAGAAAGCCATGTAAGTGAAAGAAAATGCTTTGCACATAAGATCATGAATACAAACCAGCTGTCAATAAACATAAGCTAGAAATTTCAAGATAATAACAGAAATAATCTTCTGGAACAATGATGTTATAGGACTCATGATGGAAACAAAAGAAGTGTCCAACTAACCTGAGTATCGGAAAATGCATTTATGGAGTTATATCAGCTTAACCATGCTTCAGTACCAGGGTGATGACCTTAATGATTCAGTTGGTGCCCTCCATTCCAGTCTTTTCATGTTTCCATGAGGATAATTGTGCAGTGCTGAAAATGTAAAAATATAATTACTTATGTCAAATGTTGCCCTAATCCCTGTGAAACAATTGCTATAATCAGTGAGAATCATCCTTTTATGATGATCATATACCAAAAATACATTCAAATCAGCCCAACTAAACTATTTCATTCATGCAATGGCTTCCATGTGAAACAAAGGCAGTGTATCCCTAAGCATCATCAGTAAAAACACTTTGGAAATACATTAGGAAGGAATACTTCGAGACATCTAATCCACTTCAGCGTTTATCTATGGAGCCAAGTATACTTGGACCTGTCATGAGAGATATTGGTCTAACTTGTTTTTAAAGACAGTGATAATGAGTCCACAACTACAATGGTAACTATACATTATCTCAATGTTTCTTATAGTTAAAAAGTGTTGTTATCTCTTGTATTGGGAGCCTTGTGGAAAATTTATTCAAAGAGTTAGTGATCTTGAGCAGACCATGGCTGCTCTATTGGGCCTTGTACTTAAGGCTCGAGAAGTTTGTATGTTATTATGAGTAGCCACTGTAAGGGAATCTGCTGGAATGTTCTGTGCCAGCCTGTGCTGTGCACTGGTGTGTGTTATGACAGTGATATTCCAACTTTGCAGGATGTTGTGGTTTTGACCAGATTGACCAATCAGAATGACAGATGGCCCCTCCCTCCCCCTCTAAGAAAAAGAGAGGAGAGGAAGAGATAAAACAGATTTATGAGTTTAGAAAAAAAATAAACTACTTTAATGAAAATATTAATAAACAATGAAATAATACATAGTAATAATAAAAAGTATACAGTATATACAAAACCGCATCAAGCTCCCAGGATAATGATCACGTCACCAGCAGGCTCAGGGAAAAGTGCCAGACCGGACTCGGTGATCAACAAGAGCTGGATTACGGACCTGGTTTTGGGAATGTTCGGATCAGGATCAAAGACAGATGAACAGACAGGGTCCTCCTCGGACATCAGCCATTGAAGAAAGAGAGTTGACCCTTTGATCCCTCAGCTTTTATACTGAGCATGATGCGGATGGGATGGAATACCCTGTTGGTCAGTTTTGGGTCACCTGTCCTGTCCGTTCCTCCCCACAGGTGTGATCGCTCTATGCTTTTCTGCTTCTAACCTTCCAAAAGGGCAAATAATGAAGTTAGCTGACCTTGGTTGTTATAGCAATAAGTATAAGCAAGGGCCTCTCTGCATACCATTCCTTGGTATAATCAGGTCTTATCACTGTGAGAGTGAACAGTTTCTGAACAATATGCTGTTAATTTCAGAGTTTAGTTAGTTAGAAGAGGCCCAGCTAAAAAAAGTAAAATTACTGAACAGAAAATTAGTTCTGTTTTACCTCAGACCAGGACACAGGAGAAGATATGTGATTCTGGTTTGTTGCAGAAAATAAAAGGCACCACGTCATGGGAGGGAGGAGGAACCTCTCCACAGACAGAATTTGCACAGCATACCAGGGGAAAATCCATCTGGGGTCTGTCTGATGCTGCATGAGCACACAGTTCCTGTACCTGAAGGTGCATAAGATTTACTCACTATCAATATTCCTTTTTCTATTCTATTCTATTCTATTCTATTCTATTCTATTCTATTCTATTCTATTCTATTCTATTCTATTCTCTCATTAAAACAGTTGTTTTACAACGCCATTTGTTATTTGGCCTTTCTTATTAAGATCAAGAAAGAACCCTGCACTGTCTCTTCTCTCACACACCCCCCCCAGTGCAGAACATTTGGCATCGCGGACAGGATCTTGATAAGAAATGCCATTTTGGAAGAGGGATAGCAGAGAGCAGGAAAAGCTCAAATGAGTGCCAGGTTGGCCCCGCACACAGGCATGGGAGCTAGTCACATGGTGCTTAGCCTGGGTGGCCCCCACAGTGAGTTGGGAAGCTCAGAAGGAATTACCCCAGTGCCTCATCTCTGAGGATATTAAGAAAAGTTTAGAGATGCAAGGAGGAGGATGGGACAGAGGGCAACAAGATCTAAGTAGCACCTGTTATGGTTAACTTACCTGCAGCGACTGTGGGAGACCCTAGAAAGTGAAAAACAGAAAACCAGGGAATTGTAAGCACAACTGGAAAGTTTGGAGATCTGGTTGCACTTGGATAAGCTGGAACCCCAGGCAGAAGGGGATATGCTGGAAACCCAAGTAACCACAGTAAGGAAGGGGCAGAGTGTCTGCACTGGGCAATGGGGACATATGAGTCAAGTGGTTAGTTAGTGATTATCAGGATGGCAGCTGCAATTCCTCTACTGAGGAATGAACTGAAGGGTCTGAGCATGAAAATGGTAGAGCAATCCCTGTATGGCCTTTGGTTATTAACAAAGCAAAAAGAACCCCCCAGGGCACCACAGCATACAGTATCAGTGTGAGACTATGCTCAGACCCAGCTGCAGAATGTGGCAGGCTAATATTGGCAGAAGCCTGGGGAGAGATTAGGACAGTGGTTACTGTGAGTGTGGGACCAAGGAGGGGACAGTGTACAACTGAGCCTGCAAGAAATGACGTGTCTGGGAGCAGTTTCACAAAAAAAACCCAGTGATGATGCAACACTTAAAAGGGGCTCCGGCAAGTGGAAATGTGATTTATTCTCTTTGGGAATGGTTGCAGGAGGAAGTAAAGATACAGCACCCCTCCCCAGCTGTTTGGAATTATAGAATGGGGACATGGAGGTTTATAGATGATGGGGAGCAGCATCTGAGAGAACTGGCCATTTAACAGGGTGTTTACAGCCCTGCCTTCACTAGCCCTGACTCAGAAGTATTCACCTCAGCAATGTGATCCAGGCTGCTAGCCAGAGCACCTTTTATTCTTAAAGGAAGATGCCCAGGGGAAAACAGTCTGGGATGTAATTCTTGTGCTGGGGCAGTTAAGAGAATACCAAACCGAAAGGGAAAAGAGGAGATTGCCCTTTATGGATAAACTGCAAAAGAAAAATGTTACCCGAAAGGAGATGTTTACTCCAGTCCCAAGTCCCAAAAGACAAAATTGATAGGAAGCCTGCCCCCTGTTTATGGGAAAAATATAAGCAATTGAAAGGGAGAAAGAGATCACAAAAGGAAATTAGGATGGTGGACGGACTGATTACATCCTCTGCTCCTCCTGCTTCAGTGAAGAAAGGGAGAGTACACCAGGACCAAGTAATTATCCCAGTCTTGCCTCAGTGGCTCACTGGAAAACATACAAAACCCATACAAACTGACTAGATTTGGCTCTCCTTCCCAAGGTGTGATGAGTGGTTGGAGCCCCATGAGGAAACAGCAGACTTTAAATTCCTCTGACAATACATTGGAGCTATCATAACCAGCAGTGGGTGATGGCTGTAATGGACACGGGCTGAGGTGACTTTAATTCACAGGGCCCCATCCTGACACCTGAAAAATAGATTGATGAAAATTAATGCCTTTGGGGGAGAAGAAGAACCTGCTTGGGAAATGCCTTTGATACTGCAATTGAATTCTTATCTGCCCTTCATGACAAAGGTATGGGTACCTAAAGTATCCAAACATCATTGGGTATGATTTGTTAGCAGGTAAAACTGAAAGGCCAATCTTTAAGCAGACATGGAACAGTGAGTGGTGCCTGATAGCTGGTAGGGGCTCAAAGTCAAAGCTTATGACTGTATGTTGAAGGTGATGGAGAAATGGGGATACAGAACTTACAGCAAGTAAAAGGTGGCATCATATTATTGTAGTAAAATTGATATTAACTAGAAAAATGAAATGTAACGTAATCGAAGCAACCAAGGGAACCTGCTGCTGCTAAAAGTCCTCTATATGGCCCCAACCCTATTTGATCATTTATAGAGAAATAGTAACTGGACATGATTTATCTAAGATTTAATTAAGGAACTAACTACTAGACAATGTAGCTTTGTTGATAAGCAGGATATTCCTGTCAAGAGAGTGATGAACTGTAGGCCTGGTCAGCAAACCAAGAAAACTCCCTGGAGCTGCCAAAATCAGAAGAGAAGTAGGTAAAAGGTAATTTCAGCAGGGGGAGATCATGACCATTGACTCATTGACCACCTGCTCAAATGATACCACCTACTCAAAAGAGAACAATGGAAGAAGGCGGCAGAGTCTGTGCACTAATTTATGTAGGAAACAAAGAAATCTTGAACAAAAAGAGAACAAAAATTAATATGTATTAATTGTTAGAATATGTAATAATCAATGTCTAAAAAGGGAAATTTTTGAAACTAAGGTGGGCTCCCTTGGGACGAGCACCCCATTTCTGTGCATTATTGGAATAAACTTGGAAATACTTCTGCTCTGTGTGTTATTGGCTTGCACACTGGGTAAAGAACCCAGATTTGGGACAACAAACTCTCTGAAATTAACAGCATATTGTGCAGAAAGTGTTTGCTCCCAGAGAAGTAAGACCTGATTGCTTGTTTCTGATTTATGCCAAGGAAT
>VXAK01016466.1:0-13980 GCA_013399435.1 Arenaria interpres
CTATGAAAGGCTGTTAAAAAATTCCTATATGTGGTGTTTATTAATATTTTTAACTTGTAAAATCACTAGCATTTTTTAATCCTCACACATCACAAAAATAATGAGGTCCAGGGATTTAAACACCTTGCGATTCTTTCAACTTGTATATGGCAATTCCAGTGGGAGTTTAGGGTTTTAGGGAATCTGTGGGATAGTGAATTATGACCATCAATATCTACTAAAATATCTTTTCCTAAGCATGTGGCTGACACCTTTGAATCTCTGCTTCTGCTCTTTGGGGATCCTTTAATGGCTTCTGTGAGAAAGACCATTACAGAATGTACATTCTTTCAAAACAACTGAAAAAAAAATCAGTTAATTTATTTATTTATCCAAATAAAGCAATAACAACAGCCAAGCTTCCTAAAATAACTTGTATTTATATTTGCATATTTCTGTACTTCATCTAATTCACTGTACTAGTTTGTGCATATGACTGTCTGAATGCTATCAAATTAACATTACAGTCTTCTCTTTTAAGACACATGCAAAACACCTATTGTGCAGACAAGCATTGTAATACTTAAAATTCCAAAATATAGGCTCTCAAGCTGTCACGATTCTCTAACAATTATCGGTGAAATAACAAGAAACAGAATACTAGTTTGAAGAAATGTCTACAAGAATGTATTGGTTTTAATTCTATTAATTAATTGACATTACTGCTTTATAGGTGTGCTCCCTTAAGAGGATTATTTTGAATATTGGTAGCGAATGCCATTTACAAATAGACGTGATCATAACAATAAGAGAGAAAAATGCTTTTGAGTGAGCTTATTGTCAAGAAGCAAGTGGGATAGTCTAAAACTGTTATCTGCATTTTATTAGTCAAGGTTATTAGCTGAAACACTATGAAGTACTAAAATCTCTGCATCCTTTTGCCCTCAAAAGGCTTGAGTGTTTTTCAGTAGGATCTGAGGATTAAGGACTGCATTCCTGCTGCTTCAAGGAAATGAAAAAAAGGATTTACAATTATCCTGTTATTGTTGAAACACAGGTGGATTGCTGTCCTAAGTCATGACAGTAGAAAGAATAGCGTAGTTTGGGTGTGGATATTCTTGTATCTATATATATAATCTTAATTATGACTGTGATAGAAGAATAGACATTACTCACACACAAGTTCTTTATATTGGTACTCACTATGATTTCATCTGATACTTGCAATTTTATTTGTTTGCAATATATTCTTATTTTTTCAAAATATTCTAGTTCCCATGTCTGCTTCTGGATTAAATGTGTCTCTGCTTTATTCCAGGTTTCCAGTGAAATGGAGGCAGTGGTGATTATGAAATTTCCAACAACATGTGAGCGAAACATAAAATGCAGTAACATGTAATACACTAATATAAACACAAAATAAGAAATATTAATAAGAAATTCTCATTAGTATTAAAACACTTTTCATCTCTTTTATGAAATTAATTCCCTCCATATTAGATAAGACTCCGAACTGGAACAAAATGAATACTTTTCAGGTCTTACTGTACAAGTTTAACCAAGAAAATACGCAGTAAATTTTGCAGAGATCTGATTTCGATGTTTTATCTTTTCAATGACAAAACCCTGTGAACCCAAAAACCTCTCTGAACCCAAGCTTGATTGTTAGTTGATGAACAACCACATTCACAATGAAGTTTTGAAGATCCCCAGCAGCAGTTTCAAAAGCAAAAAAAAAAAAAGACACTTCATTGCTAGGAGCTCTTGAATACATGGGGTTTGACACGATTATGCAGCAGTCTTCCCCCCTTATGAAGACGGAGTAATCAGCTTTTACCAACAAGAAATCCATCTCATTTTTCACTGATAATTACCTGTAATCATTTTTCCGTTGTCCTCTTTTGCCCACTACCTGACACATGGGCTACCAGGATAAGTAATAATTTGCACACTATAAAGGTATAACATAACCTAATAAAGACACAAATTAACCTGGAATTATTGTATTAGTTTTCCAGATGCACCAGTAGATGTAATGTTAGGCAGCACAGCATTAAAACAAGCAAATGGTCTAACGGTTCCTCTGTCAGAGGAACACTCACTGTTCGCATTTTAATGGAATAAACAAATAGATGTGGAAACATTTGCCTTCCACAAGTAATTAATACATAAATTTTCAAAGTCCTATGGAAGTTAGGACTCTCCTAGTCACTGAATTTTGTAGGAAGTTGCAAATGTTTCTCATTTACATGTCTGCCTCCATTAGCATCCCTCAAAAACCTAGAATGTATTTTCCATTAAGATTTTGATTGCTTGGTTGCTGTCTATTTGCATACAGACTTTTATGATGTGGGAGATCATTTTACAGAAGCAGTTACTTGAGTACATGGAAAATATCATATAGCTTCGGAACATTTTAAAGCCCAGTCAGACATCTCAAGCTGCCACTCCTTTCTGTCACACACTTTTATTTGCAGTCAGCACGGAGCATCTTTCATGTGGCTTGTTAAAAAACACTGACATAAGTGACATTTGAGATGCTTTGTGACAGCAGCAAGTGTTTTCTTTCAATTTCCAATGGTTATTTCCCCAGCTCCGTAGATTCCCCAATAGCAATAACTTGTGTGAATACTGCAGTAGAATCAGAGCAGCTGAAATACATGAGGACTCCCCGTAGAGACACATGTCTAATTCGGTTACTATAAATCGGTAGAATTGCCATGTGTCCCCTGGGGGAAGGTAACAAGCTGCATGCTCTCCATTCAGCCACTGCAGATGCAGGGCTAGCATTTCCTTTTAAACTTCTTTAACTAAGGTTTTATGTCTCCATGTTTGTTACAAGCCAACTAACAAGCTACTATGGCTCGGCTGAACCCAATCGTGTATCTGAGACCTAACTCTACTCAACTCCTCATGGTTGCAACTCTCTGTAATGCATGATAGCAATAGCGTCACTGCTTTCAGGCAGATAATGTATAGGGACATGAGGAATTTAGAGTCTGTGGACTTTGGACCAGTCTGTGATGGTAGAAAATTTAATTTACTGGCCCCATGTTTCAATCCTGGGTGCCTATTCATATGACTGCAAGTTTTTGTCTTGTTTTCATGAGCTACAAAATATCTAGCTTAGTGACATTCAAAAGTATGAAAGGGGTATCAATAGGAAAAGATTTATCAGTCATGTATCCCAAACGTTTCATTTAAGGAAGAGAAACAGTTAGATGCACACTGGAAAGAATGAGTCTATTGGGGATTATAGATGACAACAGTCCTAGATATAAACAGATTGATCAAAGAATAGGTGGAAAATAAAGCCACTGTTGTAACCTAAGAGGTATACATCTGTCTGTCTGCAAAAATAGTTTCTCTGCTGCTTTCTCCTACAACTGTCATCCAAACAAAAATAGCTTTTTTTTTGTTTTCTACCATGCTGTAAACCTCAAGTGTTTTGTATGTGTATACTCAAAAATTGCCGTGGGAGAAAGGGAGTCTCTATAGGAATGAAAAGCATTTTTAGGGAGTCAGTGATGTGTTTGTTACACTTCCCAGCTGCTAAATCAGAGAGTAAGGAAGAAAAATGTCAGTCCTTTAACTTTGAAAGAAATCAGTCAAAAGCAGAACATTTTGGACCAGGATTTGCAAGCAGATGTACTTACTCATGTGTGATAGAGTTCACCCATGAATGGCAGGAAAACTTTAAGTCTGATGTACCTCTGACACTTTAGTGCCTTCCATCTGAGCTGTTTTCTAGAAGAGTATACAACTGGACTTAAAAGGCATGTTGGGAAATAGATATCATAACATTTTTCAGACCTTAAATGGCTCATGGTCCTGGAAAATAGTGGCAAGATTACTACTAAGGTGAATGTTAAGATCAGAGGCTTACTAAGAGACGCTAAGATCAATGCCATAGTCACACGCACTTTGGGTAAAACTGCCAAATGGTGCATCCAATATGGAAAAACAGTGATATAGGTAACCATGGACTGGGCTAATAAGTTGCCAGGCTGATAAGAATTTGAAAACTCTTTCAAGGGATCAGTGAAATCCACCTTGGTAGTAGAGTCCCATATATAAATGGGAAGGCTTTGAGAATTCTGAGTCACGTCTCCAAAACCTGTCATATTTTCAAAATAAGGCTTCCCACATTCCTTTGTAGGGAAGCTGAATTTCTTACCATATCACTTGATTAATAGATCCAGTGACTGGATCAGTCAAAAAGCTTTTGTGAAGCTCACTGAAATTAATATCTGTAACACCCAAACATATGAGTGCTTATAATTTCAATGATAATGGTTCATTTTATTTTGAACTATAAAATAGATGATTCCTTCTTGCACAGAAACCAGTGTACTTTATGGTCAGGAAGGCAGTGTTTTATGATACTAAACCAGTCAAAATGCAACACATCATGTAGGTAGTGAAAGCATATATGTGATGTATGTATTGCATCTCCGTACTGCTCCTGCGCCACCTGCCCTTCTGTGCCTGGTACACTTTCTTTCTATGGTTGAATTTAGTCAGGAGCATCCTGTTCCTCCATGAAGGCCTCCTGCCCACTTTTCCTCAGTTTCTGCACTTGGGGACATACCATTCTTGATGTTGGAGGAGGCGATTTTTGAAGATCAGCCAGCTCTCCTGGACCCCTCTTCTCTGCAGAGATGATCTTCACGGGATCCTTCCAAGCAGGTACCCAAACAAGTTAAAGTTGGCTCTCCTGAAGTTCAGAACAGTGGTCCTGCTGTCTACCTTGTCTCAAGATCTCGGATTGTAGCATCCCATGGTCACTGCAGCCAAGGCTGCCCCTGACTTCAATATTCCTGTCCACCTTTTTCTTGTCTGGAGGTAAGAGGTCCAGCAGAGTACTTCCCCTCTGTTAACTCCATGGTCACATGCGTGAGGAAGTTGTCATCAATGCACTGCAAAGACTTCCTGCGTTGCTTGTGCTCAGCTGCCTTGCCCTACCACCAGATATCAGAGTGGTTCAAGATCCCTGTAAGGATCGGGGAATGCAAACGTAAGGCTTCTCCAGTTGTCTGAAGCAGACCTCATTGAATTCTTCTTCCTTATCAAGAGCACCTGTATCAGAAACCTACCACAACATCGTCCACGTTGATCTGCTTTCTAATCCTAATCCATAAACTCTCAGCTGGTTCATCATCCAAAGAAAAGCTCCACACAGAACCTACTGTTCTCTTACATAAAGGGCTAGTCCCCCTCCTTACATCTCTGGACTGTCCTTCCTAAAGAACCTGCACCTATCTACTTCAGCTTTCCAGTTGTGTGACTTACTCAACACCTCTCTGCCACTCACGTGTTCACTGTGAGACCCAGCAAGACCACAACACTGCAACTGCACACAGACCTCTGATTTCTCCTCTTTTTTCCCCATGCTTAAGTATTGCAAGGGAGCAATTTTCAACACATCAGTGCTCCCAAGGCCATAGAGCAGAAATGACAGTGTTAGCAAACACCTCTGAATCTATTTTCGTTAGTGAACCAGGAGAAATCACAGAATAGTGGAAATTCAGGAAGTTAGACATTAGATTGCCTTTGTTTTTTTCTCTTTGTTTTGATGTTTGCAGAAAAGAACTTGGGTCCAAACTATTAACCTCAATCAGTGGCCTAAAAAGATAACATTTCACTGTTAAGCCAAGAAACCAAGTTAAAACAATGAAATTACATGCCTTAACTGATATTTTTTTGAGAAATGTGTTTCAATTCTGTAGTAAGACACAAGAATCTTGGCAAATTAACTGTGACATATTAATTCAAAGCATTTCAGTGTCAAATGATGTCAATATTTCAAAGAAAAATCATATAGATTTTTTCTTTATGCCAAATGTAATTCATACCATATAATTCTTGAAAAAGAAATTTCTTTCAACTCTCTTTCTCCAAATCAAAAGAAGAGAAAAATGGCTCCTCTGTATTTTTATTCCAGAGGGGGGAAAAAAAAAAAAAAAACAGTTCAGAAAATCCATACCTTAGAAATCTACTTATGAGATGTGTTCAAAAATATGTTCTTTTCCTATATGAGTGTTGATCAACGTGTCAAGGAAGGCCATTATGACAATGATCAAGCTGCTTATTGATTCAGTGTTAATATTTTGATCGATTTATGATAGCGGAAAAATAGGCAAGATATGGATTTTTTTATTATTTTCTTTTTTTTTTTCTCAGAGTAGTTAATTTCATAGTGATAGACCAGTACTGCTTGTATTACGGTGATAATCACAGAGTCCAACTGAGACAAAGTCCCATTTTCCCTTGTGCTACATAGTAAACAATATTTCCTTGTCCTGGTGCATCTAGGTGGAAATGAAAGGTTTCTTCAACAGTCAAACTTGAAGCCAGGGTTAAAATTTATAAAAGCAAATTAGGGCACATTTGTTCTCAATGGTAGATCAAACATCCCAGAGCTACTGGAAATAGATTAGTTCTGAAACTCAAACACTGAAGTGTCAAACTGTAAAGAAACATGCCAGTCAATCAGATATCTCACCTTGGGAGCCAATATTTCTGTACAGCACTGGAAAACAAAGTTATATCGTTCAGTTGTACAGGTTCTCTCTTGAGGACCACTAACAGGACTCCATTGCCTCTGCTTGATGTCTCCATAGGCTTGTACCTGTTGCTGGAAAAAAAAATTATGTAAGAAGATGCTGGGGCACACAATAATCTGTTGTTTTGTATTTTTATTGACATGCCGTTAAATAAAATACCTCTCATGTGTGTGGCAAAGGCCTCATCACAAAGTTATTCATGATGCACGGTTCTGATACATGTTCTGATTCTGTCACCCTGACGTTCACTTCTACACAAGGCCAAAACCAGTGCCTTGAATAAAAAACAATCCCTTTCTTTTCATAATCAAACATCTTTGTGTTTGATCATACTTATTTTTTCCTGTTCTTTCAACATTTAATGATTTCACTGGAGATGGTGCTTAGGGGTCAGTTAACATTTTTATAATGGTTTTACTTATTCTTCTGGTCAAAGCATCCATTGTTAAACCACTCCTCATCAATGTCCCACACAAATCACAGCTTTTGTGGCCTGCAAAGTACTTTCTTAGACATGTTGTAGAATCACTTAAGTAACTGTGGTAAAAGCTGGGGGAATGTTGAACTAGTCACAAAGCACAAGTGTTAAGCCAGCTTGGTTTAAACTTCTGCTCCAAGATTGCAAGCGAAGAATATGGTGGTTTTCATCTCACCTGTGCTGTGAGGCTACTAGCAATTGTGAAGAAGCGCTTCTATGATGTAAGAGTGTGAGACTAGAAAGTGGGAACTTGATTTAGAGAACCAGTTTCAACGTCCTATTGTTACCATTCTTGGGATGAATTGCCGATATCTACGATCCACTACATCACAGGTCATATGGGCCTAGACCACAATATAGATATAACCCTTGAATGGTAAATTCACTGAAATTAAAGAAATCAAGGCAAAAAGAAATAGCTTCAGAGCTCAACTCCTTTGTGTATTACATGCAACACAGCAAATGTTTACACTTTAAATGCAAATGAAAAATGCATAGTAAATTTAAAAGATGTCTCTTGATTTACAAGCTTTCATTTCTGCATTAAAATATCACCACAAAAGACAGAGAGAGTATATGGTTTCTTAATGAACTGGACCAATAGTGGAGTCATTTTCTCAAATGGTGAGTTCCTTCATTCCCACAAGCGATATAATCATCAGGTTCTTTCACATACCATAGTTATTGCATATACACAAATGAAAAGCATATTCCTCATTTGGACGCTTTGTGTCTCTTCAGATAATGACAGCATTGTGGAACCAATTCACTCTGTGAGATAGATACAAAATTTAGTGCTATTTACTGTTGTTCAAAATAGTTCTGATTGATTTCATTCATTCATAACTGAATGAAAAATTATAATCCAAATGTGTTTCATGGAAGTGTATGTAAAATAAATTTTTATTATAATGAGTGCTACAAATGGGGTTTTGAAAATATATTTCAGACTGCCTAAACTTTATACATACAGAAAATAACACTTTAAAGACGTTTTTCTATCAATTTTTTTAATGTACTTGGTGTAGGACAGCTATGGCAAGCTGATTTTCACAAGTTTATTACCAACTCACTTGTTACATTTTTTTTTTCAGACACTTTTTCTCATTAATTATTCCAGATGGACTTCACACCCCCTCCCAATCTAAATGATGTGTGTAAATGTTTTGCAGAATTTTGGAATCTCCTGCAGAAGAAAATTAATTTTAGCAAGTCCCAGTTTGAGAGTTTTCTAGGGTATAGAAAACAAAAATGGCATTGTTTGTCCAATCACTAAACTGACTGCTCATTCCTAAATGTTGATATTTAACAATGAGCTGGTGGCGATTGATACTTTTAAGAAGGTAGAAGAATCTGAATCAGGGGTTTTGTCTCCTAAAACTTAGTAGAGTTTTTCCCAGATGGCTCTTGGAAATAAAATTGGATGTTAAGTTTTGTAAATTTATCTTGAGGTACTGATATTCACATTATATTACTGAATTCACCTGCACCTTTAAATACAAAAATTTTTACTGTAGGTTCAAACTGTTGCATCTGTTTAGCTAAACAGTGAAGATGAAGGATTTCATGGAGACCTTTCTATACCAGCAAAGAAAATTAATATGAAGTACAGATCAAAGTACCGTTTCAGCATTCAGTCAGCTCTTCAGTTCATTAATTTCTCCCCTTAAGCTACCTACTTGCTTTCTCCCTCTAAAAACAGGTAGTTTGCATTCTTGTTTTTGCAGTGACTGTGCACCATATTTCCATTACACATATGCCTATTGTGCTCCAGATTTGACTTTGCTGGCTGTTGGTGCTATGGTTGCTGTGTCTATGCTCCCCACCTCTTACGTAGAGACATTAAAGAAACAAAATCATCTAGTCCTATCGTATTATTCAGAGAAGTAATGCAAATTCATATAGGATTAACTTTGTTTTCCTCTATTGATGCAATAATTCTGCTTTCATGGTGGGCATATAATGAACTTATGTTTGTAAAGTTTAAAATATTGAACAAGACTAGTTTGAAATATATTCCTATTACAGTATGAAGCCTGATATAGATGTAAAGATATAATTTTTATTCGGGTTTTAAAAAATAGTGAAAGAAAATAGAATAATGAGGGGGAAAGATGAGAGTAGACTCTGCAGTCTTGGGCACAATCTGAAAAATAGCTTTTTTTTAAGTTATGGTGTTTTTCAAAGAATCTAAGTACACAGAGATTATCACTGAAATACACTATGTACGCAAAACAACTGTCTGACTTCATAGTAATGATAAAAAATGCCTACGTATATTTTGCCAAATTACTTTGGCTATAGAAACTCTAATTTCTAGTTTAACTTCTGAGGTTAAGATTATTTCCTAGTACTATATTAAAAACACAGACACAAAGTGGTTAAAGCTAAGAGATAACCTGCTTTTATGGGGAAAAACTGTTATCTTCAGCTTTCTTAATGTGACAAAAGAGAGAAGAAAAAGAAAGTAAAATACTCTTTTCACAGATGGCTCATTTTAAATCCTTTTGAATCTTCCTAGGAATAGAGTTACATTGTTACATTCTCTAAAAATCACTGGAATGGCTCTGCATAATCTATACCTCCCACTGCTTCGCTATTTAGAAATAAAGCCTCCTGAAAGAGAGACATGAATGAGCATCTGTTTCACAAGAATGTTTGACACAACAACAGAAAAAAAAAAAAGAAAAAAAAAAACAGCCAAAAAAACCACCCCACATAAACAGTAGCCAGCTATATAGCACTCAGCAACTGACAAATATCTATGATGTGGAGGTATCACTCCAAAAATCATTATACTAGTTTAATTGTAACTTTTAAACTTTCAGGACAACAAATCTTCTGTACAGAGCTCCAGTGAGTTCTGTTAAGGAAGCTTTTGTTTGTTTGATTTTTTTTTTAGCCCATTATCCATCATCCATTTTCCAGATCTTCCATCAGTGAAAAAATCTTTTTCTACTGGATAGAATGTTATTTCTAAAGACTTGTTTCTAAAGTGTTTCCTGCCATCCCCCAGATTCTTTTGAAAATATAATGATCTTGCCTAACCTAATGTTTGCAGCCTTTCCTTGAAGTTTTACACTTATCAAATTGAGTGAAGTCAACAACATCTAGCAGAAAAGCAAAACTTACTTGTTTCAAGTAATTATGTTGACAGAATGGTTGAGGTTGGAAAGGACCTCCAGAGGTCATCTTGTCCAAACCCCCTGCTCGAGCAGGGCCACCTAAAGGACCATGTTCAGATGGCTTCTGAATATCTCCAAGAATGGAGACTCCACAGCCTCTCTGGGGAACCTGTGCCAGTTCTCAATCACCCTCACAGGAAAAAAGTGTTTTCTGGTGTTCAGTGGGACTCTTGTGTGTTTTACTTTGTTCCCATTGCCTGTGGTACTGCCACTGGAAGCCACTGAAAAGAGCCTGGTTCTGTCTTCTTGCACCCTCTCTTCAGATATTTATACACATTGGTAAGATCCCTGCTAAGTCTTTTCTTCTCTAGACTAAATGGTCACAGATCTCTCAACATTTTCACATATATGAGGTGCTCCAGTCCCTTAATCATCTTCATGGCCTTTCCTTGGACTCTCTCTAGTAGTCCATGTCTCTCTTGTAGCTCCGAGGAGCCCAGAACTGGACACAGTACCAGGATAAAACAGCCAGTTGAATATTCCATACCACAGACATCATGTTCAGTATATAAATGGGGGTTGGCCAGGGAGGAGAATACACAATCTCTGCTCAGGTCAGGCTGAGCAACCAGTTCACTGGGTGGTGAGTGTGACTTGTGTCTTGCATATCCTTTTACCATTATTATTTTCATTTTCCACTACTGTTCTATTAAACTGTCTTTATCTCAATGCAAAAGGGTTTTTTTTTCCTTTCCTCTCTTTTTCTCCCTCCCCTTCTGCAGGGGCAAAGAGGGGTGAGCGAGAGGCTGTGTGGTCCTCATTGCTAGCTGAGGTTCAACGATGACAGCCATAAAGACACATTACTTACTCATATTCGATTTGCTGTCCACCGGGATCCCCAGGTCATATTTTTGCAAAGCAGCTTTCCGGATGGCTGGCTCCCAAAGTACACTGGTGCATAGGATTGTTCCTTCACAGGGGCAGGACTTCATACTTCCCCTTGTTGAACTGGTTAATTCCTATTTTGTTGACTTCCTATTTCTTTTCTTTCACATTATTCCAAGGCCTTTTGCTCATCAACCCTGTCCATTGCTCCCTCACAAGGCTGCAGGTAAGTCTCTCCCTCCTCCATTACTCCCAGCTGAAATCCCTGGGCCTGGTTCTTATATAGATCTGTCCCTTGCACCAGCTGAAAGGATTCTTGACCCTCCCTAATTAAGGGGGAAGATACAGAAAAATCCTTAGGTACCCTGAGTCAAGGGCTGCTAGAGCTTCCTGATGACCATACCCCTGTGGCTTCTCTTATTTTATCCTTCTCTGACCATAGCAACATTAGAGTTATGAACGTTTAGGAGCTCCATCCTTACCCTCACAAATGTTAATACCTTAAAATTATCTAAGCTACTGCTTTAAGAATGGGCAGCTTGTTCCCACCAGTGTCAGTAGGGTTTACATAGTTCACTTTATCCATGTGATTGCAAGTGTATGTGCTACTGCTTGTAGCTGTTCTTGTTTAATTAAATTAAGACATTACCAGCTTTTTCAGCTCATTTTCATGTTGTCTTTATGATGGACTCATGGTAAAATCCTAGACCAATCGAAGATGATTATAGTTTGGCATGTATTTTAATGAAGTGATAATTTTAGTCTCCATCTGTATTTCTGTTGTATGAGAAATCCTTCAATTTCTGCCTTATTCTATAAAACATTTAAATCTGAAACACATCAGAAATATCCTTCTGGAAGACAAAACCAAAAAAAAATCACTTAGGAGTAGTGAATCCATTTCCTTTAGGATTGTTATTCTGGCTCCACGATATTCAGGGTGACAGTGGGCAAAGGGGGAGGAATGTTTGCTATTGAATAAATATACCAACTAAATGTGTTGGTAAAAAAGTTCAACTCTCTAAAGAAAAGCCTAAATTTGAGTTCTTTCTAGATAAATCTTTATAAGTTCAAGTTAGGTATAATAATTACCAGAATACTTAAACCACAAAAGATTGTTTCTATGGAAAAATATTTTAGTTTATAGCATCTCTGAGGAAAATGTTTTGTTTTGTTCAAAAGATTTTTTTTAAATTCTTTAGAAACATTTTTGTCCTTATGTACTATTCAGGTAATCATCCCAAGTTCTCACACTGATCTGTTTTGCAGCCACTGAAATGACTCTGTATCTATGTGAATGTAATGGAAGCAGACAGGAACATGCTGTAAATGTCAATCTCCCCCAGTCATACCCTGAGTAGAATTTTGGCATTTTTTCTGTAATACAACACAGATGAAACACTCTGTGTGTGTCTTCATAGAGTAGCATTAGGTTGCATCTGGACGAAGTACAATAAAATCATGTTATTTTAGCTTCTGGGATTATTCCGAAGAGTCTGTTTCTCCACCTCTGACAAAATAGTTGCATAGTTTTTTATAATGTTTCATGATTAAATGCAATTTTTCTCTTTAACATTTCACATGGCGTCTGGTGCAATACATTCTTCTTCATTTACGTCCCAAGTGCAGTGTTCAAGTGTGTTTTTGATCAACAGCCATGACAGTATTACTGCAGCCAAAGGGATGGTGGAGGTAGAGAGATATCTTGTGCCTTTAGTTAAAAGCCTGGAAAGACTAAAAGCCAGTGTGCTGGAGAGTGTGGGCTGCCAGAAGAGAAACTGGCAGTACTGGCAAGAGCTCTCGGGGTTCTCGTTCATTCATTCAGTCTGACAGCAGTTTTCCAGGCAGCAGCTCAATTTAACCTCTCTAGGTGAAGTTTGGCTGTGTGAAGGTGAAAGATACATGATGAAGTTTCACAAGAAACTGCTCTTTTTTGCTCTTTCCTCTCTATATCAGCTGAAAGGGAGTAGTTTTAGCTCCACAAAGAATGACAAGCAGTAATTTTTACTATATAGTCTTGACTGTCTTACAAACACAGAGAAGATGCAGCAGCTGATACAGAGATAACATATTATGTGCACATTATCCTACATCCCATAATTTTAACAAATGACCTTTCCCTAGCAATAAAAATGTAAGAGACACACCTACAATGGTATACCTTCTCTTTACCTGGTATAAAAGTGAAGCTCTTTAACAAGGCAAGAAATATGTGATACGTGATTATAACAATTAAGAAAATATAAATCTGAGACAAAACACTTACCTGGTATAAAATGACAGAGCAGTCAAATATTTTCTGTCAATTTATACAATCAGGTTCAGACACCTAAATAAAAACCATTTTAGAAGATGTGATATAAACAAAATGACAGGACTGAATTTGTGTGATAGCGTCCCTGTTGACAGTTTTTGGTTGGCACGTATCTCACAGAAAAAACGTTTTCCAAAAACAAATATGCAGTTGAACCCTTAGTGTCTCACAGTTTGAGGAGCAGCCATAACCTCATCAAAGCACAACATTAAATATAATGAAGTTTTACTGGTGTAAAAAAAACCTATTCTGGAGCTAGCCATCAAAGAAAGCAGCAGATACAAATTTGAAACACATTGACCTAACAATATTCTTTACAGCAGTTAATAAAAAGGGTTTTTTTAACTGGTATTATCAAAGTTTTCTTGGAAATCTGTAGCACTTCTGCTAGAAGAGAACTATGCATATGAGTCGTGTGTGATTGATACTTTTTTCATAATGGCACTGAACAGGTAAAAGCTGGACTTAGATTTGAAATGTATAAACAAAATCCACTAACGCTAGAATTGAGTGAAAAATTACTTGTGAAGTAATTTAAACTGCAAAGATATTCCAAATCTGTACAAGGATAAAAACAAGAACTCATTAAGATTTTATTGCTTTCTTTTAGAAAGCATGAAAGCAAGAAAAGCA